>JBCJKH010042024.1:0-37034 GCA_039877255.1 Loriculus beryllinus | reverse complement strand
TCCTTCAGGACCCGTGGATGGGTTTCATCAAATCCCATGGACTTGTGTAGGTTCAGTTTTTTTAAGAGGATCTCGAACCAGATCCTCTCCTACAGTGGGCCCAAGGTCCTCATTCTCACAGTCCCTGCATCTGCCTTCCAAGACTTGGGTGGTGCGGTCAGATCCTCTGCCGTTGAAGACCAAGGCAAAGAAGTCATTCAGAACCTCAGCCTTCTCCAAATCCTCTGTAGCCAGTTCACCCAATAGTTTCCAGAGGGGGCCTACATTGTCCCTAGTCCGTCTTTTATTTGCAATGTACCTACAGAATCCCTTCTTGTTGTCCTTAACATCCCTAGCTAAGTTTAATTCTAACTGGGCCTTAGCTTTCCTCACATGGTCCCTAGCTTCACGGACAACATCCCTGTACTCTTTCCAGACCGTCTGTCCTTGCTTCCACCTTTTATAGGCCTCTTGTTAGATGATGACCCCACACTCCCTAAACCAGTGGTTATAGGAGAGTCTGGAAACTTTCTGGAACTTAGAAAGGGGGAAAAAAGAAGACTAGGGAACTACAGGCTGGTCAGTCTCACCTTGGTGCCCAGCAAGATGATGGAGCAGATCCTCCTGGAAACTATGCTAACAGATGGAAAATAACGGGGTGCTGGGTTTTGTGTTCTACTCCAAGCAGCTCCCCAGCCTCCTCTCTATCCTGTGATACCAGTTACCATACTAGGAGCATTTCACTGTTGAGTCACCAATTCTTTCCTAAATGTTAGTATCTCCCCAAAAAAGTTAAGCTTTTTGTTCCTCAAAAATCAATGTTGGAGTCTGGGGCATGGGGAAAGTGACATGTTTGAGGGCATACAGAATTGCAAAGTGCATCTGAGAAAAATATTAGCAGCTAGTGACAATAAATAAATAAATAAATATAATAAAAAGATCTAATTTATGCTTTCATTGCCAGAAGGCAGTTAAAAACAGTAAGAACCAAACCACCACCACCACTACTTCCCAATCTGTCAAACAACAACTTTCTCATCTCCCCGGATACTTGTTTTTTTCTCTCTGCAATATTCTTACTGTACATATCAGGAAACCACTTTTGCAAAAGAAGATCCCACTATTACCACTTACCAAGTTTCAGTTCACAGTGAAGGACAGTTCCAGAAAGTGTGAATGGCATAGCTTCCAGATGAAAGATGTAAACCAAGAGTACAGTATTCATGCTCTAATCACTACCTGATGCATCTATGAGACCAAGCTAGTCCAAAGCAAAATCCCCAACTCACACATGGTATGAACATCATGCCTTCAGTCCAAACTTGCAGATTCACTTCTATGGACCTGCACTACTTGCTAAGGTAGACATTGCTTTAGTTCCTTATCAGTAAATGAACAAGACAGTGAAAACTACTACGTGTTAAGATACTAGCAATATAACTAATTCTTGTAAAACCATAGCTGACTTTCAGCTGACTTCTAAGTCACAGTGTTATATGCAGCATTACCAGTCTCACCTATTCTACGATTTTTCCTATGCAGATGTGTGAATGACACAAGAGAGGATGGTGGGAAGTAAACTATGCAACAAGCTCTAAAGCAACAAAAATTTAGGTGACAGAGACTTCAAAATTATCGTACTTAAAGCTTCGGAGAGGGATGACAAGGATGAAGCCTGCAGTGGACAGGGTGAATTATCTTACAACTTGGTCATTTTTACCACCTAAGGGCTGGCTGACTTCCCATGGCTATACAGAGGTCATAGCATCTCAAAATCTAAAGTCCTTACTTGTGAACAGCTTTCTAAAGGACTTACTTTCAACTTTACAACAGATCTGTGGTTACTTACCTCATAACTGCCTCTCTACAGCTAGCCTCAGAATTCAGATGGGGAGGAGAAATTTTCCTCCTACTGCACAATAGCACAGTATCTAGACACATTTCATTGAAGACCGTCTAATTAAAAGAAACCCAAACTTCTTTGAATTACTGAAAGACCCGTTAGGTACGCCTATGATACGTCAGTTACAATTCTCTTGTTTCTCTGTCCTTTACTTATGTTTTTATTGTATGTATTTTAAATACAGCAGTATAACATTCCTAAATATTAAGGACAGCTTAGATTCTATTCATGAAACATGGAAATGTGTTTGTGACAACTTGCTCTGATCTTAAAGAAAGCAAACACCATTAAAACCTCTTAACAACTATTAGAATGCTATCTGTCAGCTTCCTGACCCAAGAAACTTCAGGACAAATGGATATAAAGAAAAAGAATAAAGCTCTAAATATAGGGCAATAGAGATTTTCACCTGCATTTTCTTCCAATGTAGGTTTAATATAACTAAGGAATGATTTCATGTAAACCATACAGCTCCCATCAGAACAAAAAAGTAAGGGCTAGGAACGGTAAATCCAAAAATCATCAACAATAACTGCTTAGAAGAACGAACTTCAGAGAACCAGGTTAAAACTGACTGTCTGAACTGGTTCAGAAAAGTACTCAGAAAAGTTCATTTTTTCTCAGTCTTTATTCTGCCTGATACTTCTTAAGACTACAACAGTGAACTTAAAGGTCTTACATAACTGGGTTTTTTTAATCGCCTGGAAAAGTATGTTTATTCTCCTACTTTTAAGCTTCAATTCACACTGTAACTTTCAGTTTCAGAATGAGGAGGCTTAAACCTTTACTGACTGTGATAGAAAGGTTCATTTACTTACGCTTCATTAAGGGGAACAAAAATGAAATCTTTCTCAAAAATGTCAACATGTCGCGTCCATGTTTTTACTCGCCCATGCCGTTTTTGTTGTATTCTGCAAGAAAAACACATGATTTGTAGGGTGGCTTATTTTAAGTGAAAGACTGCTTATCCAGATATTTTCACCTTAACACCTTCTTAAGGTTTTCAAGCTGTATTTTATGTTTGCTATAGGTCTGGGTGCTTCCTAGAGTTCTGTTGGTATCACAATATTGGCTTTTACCTCGGTAAAGCACCTCTTCTTGTAGTCTTCCCTCTACTTAGCTCTTAGTTAAACTGCCTTATCAACAGACTTACGAAAGGTTTGAAGTTTCATGAATATTTCTCCTTTCTCTTTGATTAAGGCGTTTATAGAAGAAAGAACTGAACACATGTATTCTATCAGCATCTTCTTTTTTCAGTTTTTCAAGTACCAAATATCTAGTTAGCAAAAACAAAAGCAAAAAAAAAATTCATGGAGGTGAATTCATCACAGTATTCATCACAAAAGTAAAAAGGACTGCCAACAGTGCTACCTACCCCCCACATTGTTACAGCCTTTCACAAAAGAGATAAAACAGTATTAGAGCTAACTAACCACAAAAATTCATTAATGCAAAATCTGTGCCAATATTTCAAGATATTAAGTTCTCTGTTCAATCAACAAATTGTTTTGCTGCTGTGGTACTTGTTTTTATACCATGGCAGCAAAATAAATTTTCAATTAATATATTACATAAAGACATAAAGAATACATATAAAACCTATACACACATATATGTCACAGTTTGTAACAGCCACTAAATCTCCAAGCACTCCCAAAGTGATGCACTGATCTTCCTTTTACTTCTAAAATATTTTAGTAGACTGAAAATTATACATATGTGCTTTATGTGTAGCATAAACACAACCACACATGCCAACGTAATATGCTTCTAGTAGCTGTAGCATCAGTGACACAAAAAAATAATTTATGTATTATGTTAATCAGAACAAATGAAATTCCATGGAATACAAATACTCAGAAAAAAAAAACAACTGAACTTAAATAATGCCTTTTTTTTTTTCAATTAAAATTCCTTTTCAGATGCTAAGAAATTTTGAAGAACCTTTCTTCCAAGTGAGAACAATGTCACTGTAAAGCAAGATAGCAGAGGAATCAAAATTTCTAGCAAAGATACAAAACAACCTTTTAGAGCTATACATACTTGGAGACCAAGTATTAACAACTGACTTATGAATTTTTAGTGTAAGAATTTTTCAAGTTTCAAAGACAATTAAAAACTGATTTGAAATAAAACTTACTTTAAATAAAAATCAATGATAACATCATTTAAAAATTCTCCTTCATTTAGACAATGGAGGTCTTCATTGGTCACAGAAATACCACCTTTAGCTGGAGGAGGTGGATAAACTATCAACCTGAAAAGAAAAAAACAAAATATAATCAATAATAAGTATGACAGGCTGAAAAAAACCCTCAGAGAATCAATACAGGGCAAAGATAAGCATCTTACTTTTCAATAGGACCAATAAATACTGTATGTGGCTCTCCAATTTCTTCATCATCATCAAAATATGGTAACTGTTTATTTCGCTGCTGCATTTTGGATTCAGAAGCAACCTTAACAGAATAAAGTCAAAATCAATTTGCATAGTGTTCTCAAATTTACGAAAAAGATAATAGAGCTTTAAGAAGTCCAGCAGTGTCATACCCACTGCTTTTGTTAAGACTTCAAGTGTTCGTTTTTTGGTTTTCCTTTCCTAATTAATTTCTTACATTTAGGTCTGTTCTTATTTTTTGCAGAGTCACAAATCTTTCAAATTCTTTAAGAGGAAGTTTTGTTTAAAGAAAGCACTGATTAAATTTAAATACAACATTGCAACTTAATTTCTTGTTTAAAATACTACCATTCTACAAGTAGATTAATTTGGAAACATTTTGTTGTCTAATTATAGTAGAAATTTCTCATTTCTTAGTAATTTTTAAATTGCAACACTTCTTGTGGACTACACTAAAGTGTATTGTGAATGCACAGAGTATTTCCCACAGTTTCATAACCCACCATGATGCAGTCTGAGAATCCTCATATAAAAGCCAGCAGAAATTGTTGATAATTTTGGGGTGTTCTGGTGACTAGCACACTACCTTTAGTGTATTTGTAACACAAATAATATAATGACTTTGACAAAAATGTAATTACATTTTTTATTTTGTTTTCTCTGTGAGATGGGCTTCCTTTGGAATTGTCTTCCAAGCACTTGGTGAAAGCAACAAGCCTGCCATTGGCTTCTTCAAAGGAAATTTTCACAAAGAAGTCAGAAATATTATTTCTAATACCAATGTCAGTAATAATTTTTTCAAATATTGAGTTTGCATGAGGATCAAGACCAGTTTCAAAAATCAAAATTATATACTGTTCTTCTTGACCTATGAAAAAGCAGAGAAAATTATCATTTAGAAACAAAATACGCTGCAAGAATGAACAGATTTCAAAGGCTCATGGGCTAACATCCGCAAACACTGTTGACAATATATGCAAGCAGTAATACAGATAGAAGAATTAACAACCAAGCCCTTCTACCTACAGTTGCAAAAAAAGTGCATTGAGCTTTTGCCCTAATCTAGAAATATTGATTATTACACTTGACAGATTTTTAAAAGACACTGAATGAAAGCCAAAACACATTCTGAAATTAACAGCTTCTCTGCTTAATGACAGTAAGACTCTGCAATCAATACTTTATTTTTCTTTCTTTTTATTCTTTATTTAAAATTATCTTCATTTTTTTATTATAGTTCTACTGTTTTTCTATAACCCTGCTGTTTCAATACAATTCCAGAAATTATGTATTCAGCATTATTTCCTCTCTATATACAGAAACACCATGCCCTAACTTCTCTCAGATCAATGCTAAAAAGTCTAGAGCAGCTCTCTCTCAAAAAAAAACCCAAACCAAAACCCAAATCAATTTGTGATTGATATATATTTGTCTGTGGAAATTTATTAGAAAAGGAGAACTGTATTCAGAATGTAGAGGGGCTTTTGTGGTCTGTCTTTCATCTACTTAACTCCTTCAATGTCTACATGTTATTTTAAAATATTTCTGCCTGGTTATCTCTTACTTTCAAATAGATATGATTACAAAAGGGAAAGAAAAAAGGAAGAACTAAGACAACATACGCTAAATGAAAGAAAAACAGCATATGAGACCCCATGATTCAGACAGATTCATGGTCTGCCCTGATCCTAGAAGGTCACATTATTGCCATTTGAAAATCTTACATATTAAAGTCACAGCATATAAGCCCAGAGGCCCTTAGCCTTTTACCTAACAGAGTCTACAGGAATCATTTTTACATGTACATGTCAGCTCTTTCAGACAACAGAGATTGTGAGAAACAGTGACAGACTGAGAAAGATACTGCTTTAACTTGGGGCAGCTAGCAAGGACACAAAACTTAAAAACACTGTTTAGAGACTAAATGAAACAGAATACTGAGGAGGGAAAAAAAGTAGATTTTGAGATGACTGTTTCCAGATTTAAATGTGAAAATAAGCATGATGTTTTCTGAAAAAGTGGATATAAACCACATAACACACATTAGAAGCATCAAGTTCTAATAAAACTACTCTTAGTGATTCTAGGCACATGTTTTGGTTACAGAAGTACGAAAACCTGTAATGGAAATTTCATGAAAGAAAGTTCTTTTTCTCTGATCAGAGTTCTGTTACCATAGAAACAGAAATCTCTTAAGGATCTCAAGTCCACTAGCAACCAGTTTCATTTCTAAGAAGTACGCATCTGAAGAAGGAAGGAATTGAAAACGTCACAGCAATCAAAATCTTCATCTCCTTACACAGGTAAAGGGATCTCACCACCTAGAAGAGCAAAGCCCTGCTTTCAGGTCCTGTAACAAGCAATTGGAAACCTCTCTGCCCGTGGTGAACATTCTGTGAGCAGAATACCATATTCTCTCACGCTTACTCTTGGTAGCCCTAATAAATCTGGCATTTTTTTTTGGTACAGCGGCTTCAACGGGTCACCCTACCCCTTTACCAAAAGTTGGAAACTGTGCGTCAGATCAATCAGCTATTGTGTAAATATCACCTATTCACACAATCTGAAAAATAAAAAGAGCAATAAATTGCACTAGGAGGATTTAGACAGACATAGGAACAGGATTCAGGATGCAAACTCCAGTCTCACATAGCTGGCTAACTCAGAGCAGCAGGGACCTGTCTTTCTGTAAGACAAGAAGAGTTTCAGACATATGCATAACCATTTCCTTTTGGTTTTTAACTCAGCATGCTAACTGTCTCAAAAAATAATTCTTCAGTAGCGTATTTCCCAATTCACCACCTATAGAATTTAGGTGGACAATTGGGTTTTGAGAGGTCCTATTTTGGCAACACACACACAATTGCTTACACAGCTATGGATTCAGGCTTACAATAATTTCACTGCTCACAAAGCAAATCGCAACAGTCTTATCACAAAGTACTCCTAAGCATCACGTACAACAAAGCAGTTGGGTATACCACTAGCTCAGCACCACAGCCTGAGAGGGAAAAGCTAGGGAGAGAAAGGCTGAGAGACATGAAGGAAGGATTTCTCTACCCAGACAACTCAGGAAGCTTTCTTTTTTCACTTGTGAACACCTGTGTTCACTTGGGGTCTAATGCCTACTCCCAGGGTTGTCTCTAGCTTCCCTGCATGCTCTCTAATTACTTTGTAATTATAGGACTCCTTACCACTCATACTTTTTATAGGAAGTGGATGAGCTGATTATAATAGTATTATGTGTTGGAAGCACACAATTCTGAGATTGTTGAAAGCATTCTTCCTCCACTTGAACGCAACATGTATCTATGAAGCTGAATGCAAGTATAAATTAACCACAAAATTTAACCTAAAGAAAAGCCTATTTAAGGGGAAGAGGACTATGTTAATTTAGAAAAAAAGTGTGCATATTAAGATGCTAGACTCTTGAGGAAAACTATGTTGAAATTAACGTTAAGATACCTGAAGACAATCTACTTAGTTTCCAAGCAGGCATTAGTCTACATCACAAAATCACTACAAGTATATGGGGAAAAACAGCATATCAATTACACAGTTTCTACTTAAACTCAGGCCTGTAAGCAAAATAACACAGAAAGCCGATGAAGTATAACCCAAAACTGTCCTATAAACATAAAGGCCCAAAAGCTAAAGAGACTTGCTTTCAGATTCAGTACAAGTATTAGTGGAAAAAAGTTACACTAAACTGACTAACTGTTGTAACTAGCACATGACTGGACAGACAGAAGACTACAGTTTTGGCAAGCTGTTCTGAACTGTACACCTCATAAGCCTGGGAAGGTAATCGTCTGGAAAAACATGACACCTGTCTCTGCCAAAAATGCCAATTTTAGTGTTTTGTTCACTGTCACGATGCAAAACATTAAAAAGCAATTTAAAGAGAACAGTAGACTAAAATTGTTTTACTTACTGTCTCCTTTACATTCGTACCAGACATTATCTTTACTCATTTTCAGTTGTTCTCTCAGGCTACTACAGGTTGATGGTACTGTTTGCAAGAAAACTACTGGCAATTTTCGTACACTACACCATTCACATTTGGTAAGTTCAGAAGTTTTCAGGTTAATTTCTCGGATATCACTTTCTGATTCTAGAAAAAAATAATGACATTATATTAAATTATAGTAAAAATACACAGGTTTCCTTTGCAATTTCTCCTTTGATTTTAACAAGGAATCAGTATGTGCTCACTAACTTTATAAAAAGTGTTCTAAAGTCTGCAATTAACCCATATTCAGGAAGCAATGCCTGTTAATACCTTGAATGACAAACTGAACTCCACTCTCACCTGTCAGGAAAGTAATCAGAAACAACGTATTTTCTTCTCACCAACTTTAATCCAGTTTTAATTCCACAGAAAAAACAGAAATCACCATTTCCAGTGATTTAAATTCAGAACTATTGCTATGTCATATTTTGCAACTTACCTTTGATCAAGCTCCCTTATGAAAAATAGCTTCAAAATTAAAAGAATGATGAATGATCATTAGAAAAATGATTAATGCTAATCAGTTAAAGCTTTATTTAGTGGCAGCCTTCACCAGAGGCTATGTAGGAGCCAAACCATCAACAGGATAGAAAACAGGAGCCAACATAAAGTCCTTCTAATAAAAAAAAATAATAAATCAATGCAACATGTCTGCCTTCTCCTTCTTTCCCTGTAAAAGGGAAGAGACACTGTAGGGAATTCCTGAAAATACTTAGGCTTTTATTCAGTTATATTTGTAAATATATCTTGGTCAGACAGATGGTGAGTGAAAATTAGTAGAACTACTACCACCCAATCTGCTTCACCCTGAGCACTACTGCAGAAAACCAAATGATTAAAAAAAAATAGAATAAAATAAAGTCTATACATCCTCTCTTCTGTTGGCTACTGAATTCACCCCTGTGGCTCCCATAAAGGGAGTCTGCCGCTTGTACAGCCAAGGAAAATAGTTAAACAGCTACCGAAAGCAAGTATTCATTGGCTGCAGACTGGAAGTGGTGGCCACCAGAGCTTTCGCGCAGCAAAGCAGCCCTCCTTTCTTCTAAACCTCAAATACCTCTGGTACCACTAATTGGGGAAGAAGCAGCCCAGCCCTAAATCAGGCTGCAGCAACAACATAATCCCTTCAAACACACTGGGCAGCAGAAATATGGTATGTTCTCTAACTAGCCTGTCTCCTTGTCCCTATTCTCCTTTCTCTCCCTAAGGATTTACATAGGAGAAAACAAAGCTAGTAACTAAATGAAAATCTATAGATGACAATTTATTTATGTGTCTTTTCCTTCCCTCTTTTTTTTTTAAAACAAAAAACCAAAGGAGTTTTCCAAACCTAGGCTGTAATACCTCAGTGTGTATCATAATACTTCAATTTTCAATCACAGAATACCAGGTTGGAAGGGACCTCAAGCATCATCTGCTTAAACCTTTCTTGGCAACAACAGTATAGACTACATGTCCGAGCACCCCATCCAGCTGAATCTTAAAAGTGTTAAAAGTTGGGGAATCCACCACTTCCCTGTGGAGATTATTCCAATGGCTGATTGTACGCATTGTGAAAATTCTTCCCCTTGTATCCAGTCAGAATCTCCCCAGGAATAATCTGTGCCATTACCCCATGTCTTTCCATGTGCCTCCTTGTACAAAGGGAGCTCCATCTTCTTTGTACCAACCCTTCACTGGAACACGGTGATAAGGTCTCCTCTGAGACTTTCTATTTAGGCTGAACAAACCCAGTTCTCTCAGCCTTTCCTCACATGTCAGGCTTCCCCATCCTTTGATCATTTTTGTGGCCCTTCTCTGGACTCTCTCCAGCCTCTCCACATTTTTTTTGTATAGTGGGGATCAAAGCTGAACACAGTATTCCAGGTGTGGCCCCAAAAGCACTATGTAGAGTTGGATAATAACATCTTCATCTCTGCTGGTGATGCATCTGTTTATGAAACCCAGCATCCTGTTGGCTTTCTCTGCCACAGCTGCATCCTGTTTACTCATTGAGCTTGCTGTCTTGTCAGGACCCCAATGTCTCGGTTCAACAGATCTGCTCCCCAGCTGGGTAGATCCCACCTTCTGCTGCACACGTAGATTACGTTTTCCCAGTAAGATCTAATGCTTGTCCTTGCTGAACTTCAGAAGGTTCTTGTTAGTCCACTCTTCCAGTCTATCCAGGTAATCCTGCAGGGTGGCTCTCCTTTCCAAAGTGTCTACTTCCCCACACAGTTTGGTATCATTAGCAAACTTTGGCAGGGTACACTTAATGCCATCTTCCAGATCACTTATGAAGATATTAAGAAGCACTGGGCTCAATATTGATCCCCAGGGGACACCACTTGTGACAGGTAGTCAGTTTGTAAGTAAAGGAGCTATTTACCACCGAATTCTGGGTACGGCCTGTCAGCCAATTTTCTCCTTCCTATATGAAAGCACTTAATTCATTTTACCTTATTTCTCACTTTCAAAAGCAGACCATAGTAATGACAATCCCAACTTAAACCCAGATTCAACCTATTTAACTGAAGCATACAGGTCCTTCTAACTGTGTCTAGATAGAGAACATTGCCAAAACATGACCTAGTTGGTCTCCTCGTGACTGTTTACACTGAGACAAAGCATACTGCATTTCCTGTGTGAGGAAGACTGTCTACTCTTCAGATGAAAATTTAAATTATATTTATCTTGCATGAAGAAAAGCGTAACGTATTTTACCATAAATGCCTTAACCTGTGAACAATATTTCCTGTAACACTGACATAACACAGACAATAGGACTTATCCATTAAAGGCAACAAGAACAGGGTTTTTTTTTTTTTACACATTAGAAAGCCGTTTCCTTGAAACACCAGTTGGGAGTTGCAGAAAACTGAGAAGAAATGTGAGGAAAATTTTGAGAATTTGACATATATTCATACAGGTGAAAAGAGGCTCAAGACAGAACAGTACTTCTGTTTCTACAGCTGCTCAAAGCACTTGCCTTCCCATGAAAAAGCATGACCATTGTAATCATCCTAAAGAAAAAACAGTAGGTGTCATTTTTATTTTGAGACCCTTACTTGTATTAAACAAATCATACTATGATTATGAAGTTAACTGAAATTAACTGGGAATACACCCATCTTCCTCCAGATGCAAAACTCAAAAAACCCTAAGTAGCAAATATTCCAATAAATGCAGAAACACGGCATCTAATGAGTTGCCATTTTTATGCTATTGAGTGATCAAGTCCCATGGAAATAATTTCACCATGCAGCTGTTCTGACTAAAAATTGTCAGATATTTACTACAAATTTTAATAAGCTTTTTAGTGGTTTGCGGTGAGCCTTTTTAATACATTTAATATATGAAAAGTGGTAGTTTCTATGCATCTCTATTTTAGATGCAACAGAAACTTAAACACTTCAGTTAGCAAAGGATATGCTTATCTTTACACGTTGTCAGACACCCTTTTGCATATAAGAATGCCAAAATGCAATAGTACTCTTTTACAAATACCAAAATATAAAATTCAATAGGACTGTATCTTCATGGAAACTTAAGATTAACAAAAGGAGCAAAGCTTGTTTTCAGGCTCAAAGCAAAATCCAAAGCAAAAATCAAAGCAAAACAAAACAAAGGAAATAGAGCAACAGTTGTAAGCTCGCCATTTCCTAAACTATGTCACTGCATTTCTTTCAGTAACATGAAATATACTAAGTTTAGGCTGGAGAAGAAAAAATTTGCAAGGAAGATATAGACAGGAAAGGTCTAACACAGCTGGGTGTTTTTTACAGCCTTCATAAGCATCTCAAATGAAAGAACTAAGAAAGTGTTAGAGATAATATCTTTTATAGGAGGGTACTCTTGCCTCTTGTTTTTGCTAATAATTTTCAAGAAAACCTTTGCCAACCATCACCAGAATACCTACAGCTCTTCAACTACGATGAAGGGGAAGAACTAATAACCCAGTTGCAAGCAGGCCACAAATTGCTAATTCCTGCTGTGAATTTCTTTCTGTCAGCAGAAGGCAGAGACGATGCAAAATCATTTTGTTTTTTACTCACCAGGCAGTTCATGTCAAATTTATACTCCCCCTTTTTCCCACCCCTCGCCCCATCCCCTACTTATTTGGGTACAGGCACCCAGTATCATTTATTATTTACATGACAAAGGCAGAATCAACATTTCATTATGATTCACTTGATAATTCGTTTTAATAAGTTTCTTCATTCAGCATACATATAATGACTATTAACATGAAATGAAAGATGTGCTCACCTTCTTGACTTTCTAGGCGTATTTTGATATAATCCAGGCAAAACTGTGGAAGACAACACAACAGTCAAATTTCACACCTTCTCCAAACCGAAACTGACTTAATGCCTTTTAGCTGTTAGCAAACATACTTCATTTGACTAAGTACTCAAGTAATGAAAAATTTAAAATAAAAAAATAAAATATAATTTAAACAAAAAAACCCCAAAAGTGTACATTTTAGCACAACTCAATGAAGCAAGTAAATCTTTACTTCAGTGTCTCTTTCAATCATAGTAACTGTGGAAACCTAAGATTTAAGTACTCCGTTTTCAAAAAAGTTTAAAATACTCTGAGAAATGCCACAAATTATAATGAGGAAAAAAAAAAATCCTCGGAAGAGAATGTCACCTATCAGTATTTAGTCAAATCAAGCAAGAGGGTTTTGCAGAAAGGTGGAAAGAACGATCAATACCTCTCTGCTATTTATGTGGTTACTCTAGCAAGAAGTATGCATTTTATCTTGCTTACTGCACACAGCTAACATTCAATGTCTCCTTGAAAGTGCCCAGGTAACTTAGAAAGCTAACAAAAAAATATTGCTCTATGGAAGTAAAATTATTCACCTGCAGACATGTTTATTCTTGTAGCTGTTGTCTTCAATATTCTTAACAAATGCACACTCATCCATAAGCCCTTCCCCAAGCATGTAAACAGGGTTTTCAAGAGGTTTGAAAGCATGATGTTTCTACTAAACACCAGAACTAGATCATATGTATTAGCACATAACAGTACTTGGTGATTCCTTGGGAATCACAGCCTCTGAAGTTAGAGAAACTTACTATTCCAGGAAAAGGCAAAATATGTTATTCAAGTATGAAAATAACAATGCCCGCCAAAAACTGAACCCGATTTGTCAAATAACAAGTTTACTTACAATCACAGGTTCCACTACCATTCTTCGTAGCGTTCCTATTCGTATACTTCGACAGTTCAGAATGACACTTTCACAGGAATTTTGATAACTTAGTGGTACTGTCTCAGTTAGAATCTCTTGAGAAATAACTTTACGACGTTTTATTGGAGTGTTAGACACAATGTTCCCAAACTGAAAAGTAATTGTCAAGGTTTCAGTATGTCTTACTAAGATTTATTGTTAAAATAATCCTTTTAAAAATTAGTGACTTAATTTTCAGTACCTTCCTGCTGCTAAATAGGATTATTTACTATAGCATCCACCTCAACTATATACAAAAGACAAAAAATTTCCTAAACGACTTCTTGAAACACCTGAAGATGCTATTATTGCTAGATTCAAGGAAAAAAAAAAAAAAAAAAAAAGCTGGCACTTGCAGACATTTTGTTAATAATTCCAAATCACAAACAGCACTTCTAAAATTGCCAAAACCAATTTAGTTTATGTCATTTTGAAGCACTGTGCAGCCTGACAAAACAAGGTTATTTTTAATATATTTGTTTATATACATACAAAACCCACCAATGCTGTAAAAGTACCATAATGATGGTGGTTTTATTTTTTTTCTTTCAGTTTACCAGTCTAAGGTTTTGGTGACTGAAAACATTGAGTAACTACTGAAGTACAGTGCATCGCATTAGCAGGAGTTCAGTCTTCAAGGAACTTAAATAAATAAGCCCAATGAAAATCCTTAAAGCAACTCCACAGAACTATAGAGATGTTTTTAGGACAAATTCCAAGGCCAGAAGACTAAATGCTGAAAGAAGGCCACATGGAGTTTGGCTCCAGTTCAAGAAAGTCTCTAGATACTGACTGAAGCTCTACTTTCAATGAAGTCTCCTGTTTGCCAGCAGAACAATATTTTAAAAAAGTATTAAAATGAAGGCAAACTGGGTGATAGCTGTCAGATTAATATATTTCTTGTATTGCTTATATTGCTCTATTTCGTTGAAGGATTTTCTATACACTAGTCTTTTCTTTGGTATTTATATTGTTTCACACAGATGTCCATTAATAAACATTATTTTGGATTACAAAAGACAAACTCCCACAGAAAAAACATTTTAAGGTATCTAGTATTTCTATTAAGATTAAATCTTGACAATTATGCTGAAGTGCCTAATCACTATGGCCTATTTTGGCTATAATGCAAAATACACTTTTGGATGTTTGATCTAACTATAGTGGAGAAGGGAGAGATTCTAAACCCCTGTAAATTAAAATACTTTCCTAAGACTCTCATTGAAGACAGCTTTTCATTTTTGTCTGCTGGACTAGCTAAATATTATTAGAAGCTCAAAACTCAAATCATAGACAAACTGCAAAGTAGAAAACATTAAAGTGTTTCTACATTAAAGCAGCCTCTTCAGTAAAGAATTAATAAATATTTTGAGAGAAAAACAAAAGGCTTCTTAAAGCCTTAAATCTTTTTCTATTATATCTATTACATTTTCTATTATGTCAGCCAATAACTGAAATTTTTGGTAGTTTCCTTGAATCAATACAAAGTTTGTGTTAAATTTCACAAAAAAACCCCACAACCAACCAAGAAACAAAAAACCCCCCCAAAAACCCCCCAAAAAATCCAAACCAAACAAAAAAAACCAAACACAAACCCAAAAATAAGCCTGCTCTCCAAAGCAAACTCTTGCCTATTTTTGACTACAATATGCAGTTAATTTCCAATTTTACAACTGGCTTCTGAAGACTAGTGAACAGGAACATATGGATATGCACAAGATATGAAACATTTGGGAGAGTTTCAGAAGTCTTAGACACCAGTGCCTTCACAGTGTAACGTGTTCAATTAATCCAGCATATAAACTCAGAACAACTGAAATTCAAAAGTAATTATCATCCAAGCTTTACTGTAGGCTAGAGGTTCAAAAGCTTTAAATTGCTACTGGTGACCAATTATACACCACATTATAAACATCCATAATGGCATCAATTACAGCACTAGAATGTTGGCTTCTGAATCTCAATATAATATGAAAGTTTTGGCATCATTACTTTAGCATTCTAACCCAGGAAACACGAAGGATTTCAGACAGCAGGTGGAAATCTGGTTAAATACTCTTGTTAAACCAAACTTGCAACAGTGAAACTGGACAGATGACCAAAAAATGGTTTCAATCAGCACTATTAATTCAACACCAGTTGCCACAGGGAATTTATTCTTCATAAATAAGATTTATGAAGATAAGATTTTAACATACTGTGAAAGCTGTCCCCTTTGATGGCACCTAAATTCATGGTGCACTTTTTGTCTTTGTTTATTCAATTCTTGCAGCAGTACTCAACTAGAAAACAGAAGTCCCACAATGAAATCCCCAAAATAAGTGATATTAATTGGGACAGCTGTCAAAGTATTTTGATTTTAAAGGGCCACCACTGTTCCCAGTGTCTCTTTTCGTGTTTAACTTTGTATGTCCAATGTTCTACCAGGCAACAGACTGTACTGACATTCTTCTGCAAACTATGTAGGCCCTTGAGTTTCACAGAGATATCCCACCCTGTCTCAAAGAGTATATATTCAACACAGAAGCATTTATGTTAAAACTAAAAACGCTTGGAAAAATACAGTGAACGTATTTTCATGTTTCCAGTATTATGTAAGCAGAGATTACTACTTGATGAGCTACTAAATAATAAAAGCATTAAAAGATAGTCAACTTCTGACAACTCAAAACAAGGCTTTACATTTTCCATTTATGATTTTTGTTTTGTTTAAACAAAGCATTAAATAGTACCTGATCTTTCATTCTTGCTTTTCTTGGTAGTGTGACTGCAATTTCTGTATCTGTTGTTATACTACCTATTCTCTGTTCTATTCCACAACTGTTTTCCTTTAATGCTGCTTCCACCTTTCCTGTAGAAGGAGCTGGGGAGGAGCGGGCTGAATCTGCAGGACGAGGTGAAATGCTTTCCATTCTCCTAGTGCTGCCACTATCCTCCTCCTCATCATCATCACTAGACAAAACAACTAAACAGAAAATATTAAATTCTCAACCACTACATTTTTCTGTAACAGATATGTCAAGCAATAGCTTAAAAGTAATTTACGTAATTGTCCTGCAGTGTCAAAAAAAGTCCACATTTATCATTATATTATGCTTTTATTACTGCTTATTTGGAATCTACTCACAGCTGCTCTCTCCCTCATTTTTTATTTCTTACAACTAACTATACAAGAAATGGATATCATTATTTCGCCTCTAGACACAGAAGCAAAGCCATACATTTCTTGGTGCAATCAAGCACTGACAGCAAATAATACAACTTCAGAGAAACTGACAAGAGAAATTATGAATGAAATTATTCAGATCAGTAAGACAACATGGTCTAGTAAACTAAGCACAGAACTAGAAACATAAGTTCCCAAATTCCAGTTCCTTCCTGCTTATAAATTAATTTGAGTTTACATAGAGAAAGCAGAAAAAAAAGACATTTTACAAATGATGAAAGCAGGAAAAATAAGAAACAAAGATTCAAAGACTGCCCCTTTGAGAGACTGAATGATAGAATTCTGCTAAGAATGCTTTTTTAAAACTTATAAAGTCTTTTTTAAAACAAAAGAGATTCATAAAATAATTTTTCTTTTCCTCAATGTTGATCTTCCTCAGAACATACATCAGCATATAAAAAAGAAATTACAAAAAGGTCCGTCCCATCTCCCAAGAATACATTCACAAAACAATTCCATCTAAAATCAGTAACATAAACCTGCAAGGACAGTTCCTTCATTACACAATATTTAGGGTTTCCAGTTTATGACTATAGTCATAAAAAGATACTTACTTGGATCATTTAATTCAGATGGCCTTGTACTCCTCTGTCTTAAGCTGCCTGTAATCTTAGGATTTTTTGTCCCAGTTATAAGACCAACTTTTCCATTCTGCCGCAACATAGAATGTCCTACAACTTCATTACTCAGTAGAATATCCGTTGGACCCTTTCCAACAGTAGAACTGTAAAACTTCTTTGTGCTGAACCCTGTACCTGAAGATTTTTGCCCTGTTGAATTCTGATGTATTGAAGAACGTGATAAAGGTCCCACAGATTCACTTAATGACACAGTTTGTCTGGAGACTCTTTGCAGAGAAGCACTTTCACAATGTCGGCATTTGGTCTGCTTTTCATTCGCCCGCCCACAATTTGGACAATTAGTAGAATAATCAATTTGTTCCAACAGCTAGAGAAAAACACACACAAAATCAGTAACTGGGTAAGTACAGTGATACCATTTTCAAATTTTGCATTTAATTTCTGACAACTGAAGACTGACAACATTATATTAGCATTTAAGAGAAAGAAAAATGTGCTAACAGGAGCAAATGTAATTTGTGACAATTTTTTAAAAGTTACTAATGTTGGACAACTCAAATTTTCCTTCTTGCCTTTTGTCTTTCCATATGTTGCACATAGGTTGCACACTGTTCAGATACACAACATACCCACCAGCAGGAAGGCCCAGTTACATCATTTCTGTAAAAACAGTTTCATTTGACAAAAATAGCCTAAGAATCCATACAGCAATGCTAAGGAGGACTAGAAGAAATGTCCCAGGTTACGAAGTTAATTTATCCTCCCAAGATAACAGCCTGGGAAAGCACGTAGAAGAATCACTGCCCAAAGAAAAAAAAAAAATACAAAACAAAAAAGCCAGGAGGGAGGCTGTGTAGAAATGAGAAATACATTACTCTAGAGTTCTTTTCTCAGAAAAGAAAACGAGACTCGAGGAGGAGTTCCCCAAACTTTCAAGGGCAAAGCAGTGGCCACAATGGAAAATATGTACAGTGTATTCTACCATGGAACAGGCATGATTTTCCAAAACACAGCCATCACCCCTAGCCATGAACAAACAGTTCTCCAATAACGAGGACTTCCTTTGGTGCTGGATCTTCAGTCACTTAAGAAAACCCCAAATAAGTGTAAAGTCATATAAGGTGTACATATTTTTTCTGCAATTTAAAAAAAGGTACACATACCATAGCAAAGGCAGATGCAAAAAAAAGCCCCAAAGCCCCAGTGTATAAAATATTATCAGACCTTCAGCCTTTAAAACCAGAGTGGTGAGGTAAAATTGTAAGTAACATGAAATCCACTGTTGTACCTCAGTGCTCAGTTACAGGATGCAGTTTTTACAAAGATATTGCATTGAAGGATTTCAATCAGACACTAAGATGTTCAACAGAAGCTACCAATTGTACCTGAAGGATCTTAAGTACAGAATAAATGCACCCCTCTATTTCAACCACACATCTGAAACTTAAAACCAACCTCTTTTCCACCGTTTGAGAGCCTACATCTTGATGGTAGGGGTAGCAAGTGTTTAATTAGAGGGGCATATTCTTTTTTTAGACTTTAGTTTAACATAAACGACACTTAAATAAATCAGTTCTATCTAAATGTGAGTGCTATATAACTTGTATCACACAGCATTTTTTTAAACTTTGAAGCCTGTAAAACGCAAGCACTATGTGCCCTATAAAAATACTCCACCCTACATCTAAATGTTTTAGAATCCAAAACTTTTGTTGTTTTTCAGCTTTTATTTTAGTAAGCACATATAATGAAGAAAATCCTCTTTCCTTTAAAAATTATGTACACTTTTAGCAATTAAAAAGTGCAACCTGTTGTAGCCTAGTAAGATGAAAACCATTTGCACATTGTCTCGCAAGCAGCTGATTATGTTTGTAATTCCTCTGGCACAAAACCACAGCTAACACTTTCCAATTGTTCAGAGGTTCCATAAACCTCCAGTCAATCTTCTGCACACTTAGACAACTCACGGCTCATGAAAACACATCAGTTCCTGACAAAAGAGTTGTGCTAGCAAACTCAGTCACAGTAAGACCTGTTCTATATCCAGAAGGTGTATCCTCAAACTACACACTCGTATGGGATCATAACTACCCCACGGGACTGAAGTAAAGGTTCATCTAGCCCTGTGCTACACTTTCAGCAGTGGCCATTGGTAAATGGCTGGGAGCACAGCGAATACAGTAAGGACATATCCTTCTTATTTGATTTAATTACCAACTTAAACATTTCCTGAGTCAGTGGTTGAAGTGAAATAAACCTGTTTAATGATGACGTAGCCTTACAAATTTCATCAATCCCTTCTCAAAATCTCATAATACATTGTGTGAAAAATATGGAGGTTACTTCCCTTCAGCTTACTGCTGGACAGATTTACCACAGGCACTCAGCTCTAGGATCTGAGAAAAAGTAACTGGTTTCCATTCATGGCTGCTGGTGTTCTCAACTTTACAGATTTCCAAGGTATACATGGGAAAAAGTACCAGATGTAATTGTTAAATACTGCTTACAAATGCAGTCTGACGGCTTTGCAAATTAAATCATGCCCCTGGAACAACGTAATCTGGTCTGACACTTTTTTATCAGGGAGACAGAGAACAGCTTGTTGCAGCAATGTGGTCAGCTACATGCAATCTAGCTCAAGGACACAAAGCTGCTGATGTGTCTACATGCAACTGTGGCCTCATTTGCCACATTTATACAATCAAGGAAGTAGTTCTGTCCTTGTAATAGTAAGGAGTGTGTTCAAAGACCACCTTGCTCCAACATGTAAACAGAGTTTTCAAGTTAGAGCTAGGAGTTACTGCAAATGGCCTACACTGATCAAAATCCAGCCAGCAAATGATGGAGCTGCCCCCCTTCCTTTCATGCTAATTCACGTAAATTATAAGGAAGACATAAAGATGACATTTGTTAGATCTTCAGACTCTTGTTTTTTAGTTTGGGTGTTTTTTTAATTCTCCATTTATTTTTAAATTGTTTTCTTCAATTCTCATTTCAATCTAGAAGACTGATTTCTTCTTTTGTCCCTTCCCAGACAGAACATAAGTTAGGCTGTGCTAAGTATTTTACTTTTTCAAACAAACACAAATGCAAACATAAACTGCTTTGTTATTTCATTACTTACCTCACATATATTTCATATCTATATAGATACCATATTGTTGTCGTTTAAGATCAAAACTTCAGTACTAGAATTTCCAAATAACATCATATTAATTGTCTAAATATGTTATGGAAATGCGTAAGAGTACCACTAAGTGTTTCATCCTAACAAGGAAATACAATCAGACTTAGTTTCTAATACACAGGAGAAAACACAGCTGATTATATACAATAATCAAAGATCTAATAATTTTTTTTTTTTTTTTACCCAAGATCTCCTTTCAGGAAGCTTTGCTTTTGTAGACATGCAGTATGACCTGTGTGTAGGCATTATGAATCTTCCATAGTAACCTGGGAAGATGGTAACAAATACAGAAAGCCTTATAGGAATTTTCAAAATCATCTGATTTTCAAAAAAGTTCCAGACAAAGCATCCTGGTTGGTTGCATCCAGACCAGGGAATGCCATTTGGATACTTGTGCTAGTTTCACTGGGAAGGAAAGCAGCTTAGGAAGAAGTACTAGCATCTCTGCAGTACCTCTATCTTTACTGTTATCAGTACAGAAAATCTTAACACTAAAAATGTCAAAGACACCAACATGTGTCAAAGAGTAAAATCACTTCTCTATTTCAGACAGGAAACAAAAATTATCAGTTGCTGGTTTACCCATCAGCCAATCAATTTAAACACAGGTTCTTTTGCTTTCCAGTGCAGCATGTTCGTTCAAAATCAGGAAATAAGTATTTCATAGTTAGTATCAATATACACAAATATCTCCATCATGTCTTACATGTTTTTAAAAATCGAATTTACATGCTTTTAAAACCTAACCCACCTTTAACTGAGTTAAGCATTTTTTTGTAGCAGAAGATAGCGTGAAGTCAGACTGATATGAATTGCAGTGACGTTTCTGTTGCACCTTTCTCTTAATTTCAGGTTCTGATTCTGATTCCGACTCTTCTTTGTTTTCCATTATACTGTCTAGGAGGGAAAAAACAATGCAAAAATGTTAACAAGAAATGCTTACTCATATGCTGTTGAAACTATGATCAACTTAATTTTTAACATATACTAACTTGAATTACAAATAAACACATTTTTAAACATCCAACAAACTACACTGCTTCAAGTGCCTCTTGATTTTGTTGTATGAATTAAAAAAAAAAAAAACAAAAACAAAACCCTGAAGTAATGTTGGTTTCTTGCTATTTCAGTTTCTCTTGGTGACAATTCGTAGCTCAGTATCTTTGGAGGAGACTTTGGATTTTAAAATCTACACCTGCTACTGAAAGCAGAAGGGGATCTGCTGGATTATGCTGGTGGTAATTTTCACTAAAGGACTGCTGGTGGATGCACTTAGAATAATTGGAAATGTTGTGTGCAGTTAGGATTTATTCCTTCAACACAAAGACTCAGCAGTACAGTGAACTATACCGCCATATTCTGTTTTATACTGAGGCACTCATTTAAATACTGGAAGAGTACAGGAACACAGAAAACCATAAATTTACAATATACAGAGTGAGATTTTCTACTTAATATTAACCTGAAAAGGCACAGAAGCATAACTGGCCAATGCAGACAGCTAAAGCAGCTGAACAGCAGGTTTACAGATTCTATCTGTATCTGCACTGACAAAGCTCAACCAAACTTCGTAATTTTTCTCTTCCAATTTCACAATTTCCATACCTCAAAGCAAACAATATTTTCTCCCTTGTCTCTCCATTAACAGTCCCCAACCAATGATACAAAAGCATACTTCAGTAGAGGTACAGAGCAGTGCTGATGCCAACTCTTCTACTCACTAACTCAGTGCATGAATATACTTAATACCAAGAGTTATTAACCAAGAATGGTACATTTTGCACATACTAACAGCGCTACAGGAGTTTCTCGTCCACAATTCAAGAACAAGGTGAGGGTTTGGGCTCACATTAGATGATCTCCAGAAGTCTGTTCCATCTCCAACAACTCTCTGATTTTGAATTTCCCAATTTAGTTGTTTCTAAAATAACTGAAGCTAACTTAAAATTCATTACAATATGATTGAATAGGTTGCAGAAATCAGTCAAAAAGGGCAAAATTCTCCTTCACGCACAAAACTGTATAAATCTAGAATAACACGATATAAGGATACAAATAGATATACTGAAGGTTACACAAAGTTTGGTAACAAACTCCCAAAGAAAAAAAAAATAAAAATTATTCTGCTTAAAAGAAATGAGAGTTTTAAACATAACTTACCCACTCTCTGAGACCGCGGTAACCTAATGTGGTCTGCTTCTACCTTCTGAAGCTGAGGGGGGTATTCTTTTCTGGAAAATGAATTAGACAGACAGTTGTTCTTTTGACAGACAGCATTAAAATTCAGCAACAATTATACATGGACAAAATAAACCTGAAATGTATCTTGAAAGCTACGAATTACTTCTCCTCTTACGTGCTATTTGTATACTTAAGTATGACCAGAACCTTAGGAACAGCTACTGTAAAGGTCTTAGAAGTGTTTGTGATCTAAATCCCTTTTGATTGTAATCAATAGTTCAGGAATCTCTCACTTTCAGATCCAAGTCTTCAAAGGCTGAAACCTGCATCTCCTCCTCCTCACTCATTAAGCACAAGATAGATACTTTTAAAATACAAAAATAGAAACAACTATTATTTTAATATTAAAGCGGATTCCACAAGTCCCACAGTTAAAAAAAGCAGGAAGAGAAGATGCAAAACAGAAGAGATCAGACATTAAAAACTGTTTTGTCCAATAATGCAAAAGAACATGGGAGAAAGGATAGTTCCTGTATATTTGTTTTGAAAATATAACAACATAGACAAACTAGTAGATGATAAAAGTTCTGTTGGTATAATTTGGGTAATATACATACACATTTTTTGGGCAAATTAATGCAATATAAAAATTATTATAAGATTTGAATTTCCTGAAAGATATTTTAAGTTTACGAACAAGTGTGTCAAATTGGCTGTTACCAAATTAACTCTTTAAGGTCATTGCATCTCAGCTACTGTATGTGGCAACTCTCTCTCAGCTTTCTTACCCTGCTCTGCAGCTGGACATTATGGTTTCTGTTATAACAGAAGATGGCACACACCTGAAACACAGGAGGCCTTGCCAACATCTTCATCAGAAACTGTTTCTACTGGCAAGTTAAACCAGAACAATGGGCTGCAAATGAGTCACACGCATCCCATACTGCTACTTCTGATTTATAAGCACATTCATCAAGAGCAAGGGGGTACAGCAAACAGCTGAATGCAGTAACATCTCAAATTAACAGCTAAATTTTGATGACCCACCTTACAATATAAAGTCTTTGAATTTTCTGCATTCCTAGGTAGTACTTTTCAGGGGTTTCCCTGTTCTTTCAAACAAGATTAACCTACAATGCACTTTGTGATACTTCACCTAAACACAAACAAGTTTTACTGTCTTGAGAGACTGCAGCATGAAGGAAAACGGGCAGAAAGAAGGACTGCAAAATAAATGCGGTTGGATTGCAACACAGAATGTAGAGACTTCACAGTACTTAACCCTGAGTGACCACAAACACATCACAGATGACAGATTAAGTAATTTATTTGTTACTGATTGTGTCAAACATGTTCCTGAAACAATCCTGCTCCCAAAAAAGATATTTTTTTTAACGTCTGCATACAAAAAACCTGAACCAAAATCAGAGGCTTAACATGAATATTTGTTCAAAAAGTATATGACTTTTTGGAACATTTTCTTTAAAAAAATAAATCATAAGGGTCTACTTTAAAGGCAGAATTTGTTGAAATGTAAGACAGAGCTCAGATTAATCCCTACATAGTGAGAAGCTATTACTATCAAAATCAATGGTAATGACATTCTAAAGGGTAGAAAAAACCCTTTAACACCATCATAGGAGATTAAAAAATATATAAACTTTGCAGTAAGGATGTGTGAGCTGTTTTCTGACATGTTATAATTATCCCCCAGCAGTATTTAATAACATTGTATTGTTTTGAACATAACCACTGTTTGAAAAAGTATTTTCTGTAAAACATTTTAAATAGAAAATATTTAATTAATATTTATGATAAAAAATATTGCAACAACTTGACATTTAATTGAAAGCAATGAAAACAGTATGGAGATTTAGAATAGTAAAGTATCTTTTAAAAATCAGTTTGACAATTGAAGGTCTCTGGACATTTTAAAGTTATTTTTCTTCTAAAAATCATACAGGTTTGTGTTACATTTTTAACATGCAACATGTATTTATTGCTTTAAGATGGTAATTTGCTTATTATATATTGCTAAAGAATTTTTTGACAATAAATCAGACTACAGTAGCCTTATTTACCCTTGTCTGAATTTTGTGTTATCAATATTGATAATTACTAAATAGCAAAATGCAAAAATACACAAGTGCTAGCACAAAATGAGTCTCTTTCTTCTCCCACAATATGCTTTCACTCATATGCTCACAATGAACCAGTAACACCCAAACCTATGTTACAAAAACCAGCTCCAAGTGAACTGAGGTTTTCCAACACAGTTTAACTTGGTAAGCAATTCAAGGTCAGGCTTGAAGTTGCTCTGAGTTAGAAACAAAAGCAAAGATAACTTCTAAGTCTACTTAATTGGAGATTTCATCTGAAAAAAACGCTTTCTGGGAGATAGGGACAGCCCTCCCACAAAAGGGCAGCAACCTGAAGTGCCTCCTACTAGTTTCCTATCCTGAAAAACCCACACAAAACCATAAAGAGTCCAGAGCAGAGCCCAGCACCACAAAGTTTTTACAGATGACAAAATGAAGGCTCCCCTCTCAGCACAATGTTCACTGACATTTGAACAGCTGCAGATCCATTAATACCTTCTACTTTACTAAGTACTTAGTACACTGAGTGGAGAAATGGGATGGAATAGAAACACTAGTTGTTTTTTTCTTAAATCAAACATGACACCTATCTTTAAAGACTATTTGGAAAAGAAAAAAAAATCTTATCAGAGAATAAAAAAACCATACAACACTTCCAAACAAATGCCTTCTTGCTGTTAAATCCATTTCAAAACAAATAAATCAGGGATCAAACAGCAACTAGATTAAAATGCAAGACTATCTGCATACCGTGTTTAACAGAAAAAAAACACAAGAAATATAATACTGATCTCTGTTCCTACCATCCTATCAAATATTAAAAATACACCTTTTTTTTTTTTTTTTTTGCCTGCTAGGTTTCCCAGAAATATTTATGATTTTGCTTGAAGAACAAAGTTTCATGCTCTGAGATTAAATCATTTTTGGCATCTCATCTCATCCATTACAAGCAGTTGTGCTTTTAATACCTTAAGTACAAGGGAGGTAGACCAGTATTTGGTAAAAGCAATTTCAAGAAGTAGCAAAGCACCAAACAGCAAAACATTAATTACAGTGCCGAGACAAGTCACACTCTTCCTCCAGCAGACATGACAAAAATACTGAGGCAGTCTGACTGGAGAATCCCAAACTTTTGACACATCTTACAGCTAAATGGTACAGCATTTTTCATTAAACATGTTTTGCCCCGAGAGAATAGTGTCAATGATTTAGTATCTTCAGCACATATTGAAAATTATTGCCCTATTCCTATGCTGATGGAATTGGACCTTAATTATCTTCACGTTGGGCTGGTAAGCAGAGCTCTGTGACACTCTCCCCTCAAAGTGATATTTTCATCTTAAAAGTTATTCTCTACCAAAAAATAAAAAAAGGGGTGGAGGGGTGGCGGTGCTGAGGGGTAGTGAACACAACACAGAGGGATAATTTCCATCTGTGCCAGAAAGGAATGAATGTAAAGAAAAAACTACATCTGGGAATTTGGGATACAGTGCTGTCTTAGATCAGAGCTTTCAAAACTACCCACAATCTGGTACCATCAGTTTGAGAGAGGCTGCCTTATTCAGCTTTCCCTCACTCTGTCTCTGTATGCTACTATTTAGAAGTATAACACCACAGCCAAGCTGCTGGTTTCTTCATCACTACACAAAAACAGAGTAAAGCATGGTAAGATAGGAAGCACCAAGCTGCTGATGTGAGATTTTCCTTCAGCATGCCTTGTAGCAAATGCAGAGTACAATAGTCAAAAGCTGCAAGAGAGAAGCAGCAGCAGAGATATTCGGGATTTTAGTACACAGGTAAGTAGCCCCATCTGGCCCAGAAAAATCAGGCGTTGCAATTGCACTTACCATGATGGCAATGGTTAAAACTAAATTTAGGACTGTCTGCCTAAATCACATTCCCCTACTAGGACAGCAACAAAAAGTAGGGAAGGAAAAAAAAAGAACATACCCAGAAGTACTGGACTAAAAAGCAACAGGTGTGTGTTCCCAAGGGAAAATAAAGATCATCAGTGTGGAACTCAGCCCTATTCTTTCATGACATTCACTGACAAATTAAAAACATTAACTGCTGAATGGATAACTAACAACATAAATGCAGCACAAGTTTGAATGGGAAGAAGTACTTAAACTCAAAGCCCAGACAGCAAAAATACAATCAAATCCCTTCTTAGAGAGCCAACACTAGCTGGTGAATATATCTGAGATTTCTTTTAAGAAATAACAAAAGGCAGTAAAACAAAAAAGCTTGATGTTACTACTTAATCTAAAAAATCCTGACTTCACAAAGAATAGATCTACATGATATTTCTGCATTATTTATATCCTTATTGGTTAAACATTATATACAGTTTAAACAATTCAACATGATACCTAGTACATATTATCAAAACCACCTACATAGACACAATATTTATAAAACCTCAATGAATTCATTACTATCAACAACATTTCCACCAATATGCAAGTTTAAACTATATAGGAAGAAAATCAAATATATTTCCTATGGCTAATGAAATATTAACAGCAATAAAACAGATGCAAAATGTGAGAGAAATGAGCCTGAAATGAGCAACGAAAAACCAGTATGCCTGGTTTTGCTATGCATTTTCTGTTAACTGCTTTAACACATACAACTCATGAACAGAATGTACACAATAACCCAATAAAAACTTTCAATGCTATTCAAACCAAGCTGAGATGACAGACTGAAAGCTGTTAAGCACCCTAATGGGACATGCTTCAGAACCATTCTATTGCACAAAGAATATGAAAAGAACTAGCAAATTCTTAAATTCTGAAGAAAGTTAAAATTTATCTATTTTCACATTGGTTAAATAAATAGGTAAATTACCAGTGGAAATGTACCCAGAGTTCACATTAACATAGCATTTAGAGATGTATGTAAAGATCCCTTTTTGGTAAGAGGGAGTATGTGAATCACGAAAACACAACAAAAACAACCAACCCCTATCACACATGAGAAGGTATGACTGACTGGACTGAATATTCTTTAACTAGAATTATAAATCTTTTCTTAATGCTCATTGCCATGCTCATTTCATCAACAGTAAGCTTACCTTTCCTTTCGATCCAGATTGCTTAAAATATGAAAAAAGAAAAAAAAACATAAGATGCAAAGCCCCACATGTGTTGCACATCACTAAATTCAAAAGTTATTCAATATAAACTATAACTGTGTCATAAACTGTAACTGTTTCATTGTCTCTTGCGCTTTTCAAATGAGCATTATTAATTTTCATAGCATTTTTGTAACAGTAGTTATAAACACAAAACCAAGTGTTACTTCACAGACAGCAACGGTCCAAATACTACACTGTCTTGCCTCTTTTTCAACATGTAAAATTTGATTAATTCCAAATTCAGCCTGGCAATCTCACATGACTTACTGCAATGTAGAACCTGACATGATAGAATCCTAATACTTGAATTAAGATCAAGCCTCAATTTCAACCCCTGATTATCATGCAAAAAAATGATAAAAATATTTAAGTGTTTCAATTGAGAGAAAAAAAAAATAATCAGAAAGCACTACTTAAACAGTGAGGAGACCACATGTGACAGAGAAGGATAAACAGAAGCAACCAGCCTCCTGCAGAGGTTTTGGCTAAGAAGAACCTCCAAATATATTAAAGAATTAGGGCTACTAGTTTCAGAAGCATCTCCATTAACATCAGTGCGCAGTGCTGACACTCACAACTCAGGTCCTTTGTATACCAAGCCTGAGATAAAAATAGACCTAACTAAGCACAGCACAAAGGCAACTTGAGAACACTGTCGTTATCTCTCCTGCCTTTTTGAAAAATCGCAATATGGAATACTGTGAGCTTTTAATCTATGTGGCTGTTCCTCCGAAATATCAAAAACCTAACAAACTTCTGTCATATATGCATTAAACTAACAGAATCCTAAAAAAGAACAAATTCAAACTGTTTCCTGTTTTACTGCAGTCAAATTAAACAGCGTAATGATATTACAGGGTACTATAAACTCATTCTGCTTTACTTTTCACAAACAGAGCACTCACAAGAATAGGGCAAACTTTATGTTACTCAGACGAACAACAAAACTGAAAGTAGACCAGTTAAGAAGGTAATCCTGATAGTCCTACAGCGTACAGTATAAAAAAATATTTAATCTTCATGGTGCTCTGGGAAGAGAATAAAATGAATTCAAAACTGAATGTGACCACTGCAACTTCTACTGAGATGAGGGTGATCAGCTTATGCTGCATGAAAATGGCGAAAAATTGCTTCCAACTGGAGCTGGCCTTTACAAACAAAAAACACTGTGTTTTTTGCAGGTCACATCTGAGTTTATAAATCCACTCTGATCCAAACCATGTCCAGATGGAGCTAGATCCAGTATCTCTGTATCCTTGGCACAGTTAATATGTAACTTAGATTAACTGTTTACAGGTGCTGTAAAGAGTCACACTGTTAAGAACTGTAAATCCTAATGCTAAGAAAACTAACAGCAGGAAAAAATTCCAGAATGCCCAATACCATACATTTTCATTACATTAAATGCCTCACTTGTTTTAAAATCCCACATTAATATAATACATTTTAAAAAATTCTTACATCTCAGAAACTTTTAAGAAATGAGAATCCTGGACAGACCCAGGAATTATAACAAGCAGTGTCCCTACAAATTGCTTCATGCAGCTCATGTATAAGGTGTCTTAAACATGTTGTACATACATGCCATTCCACTGCCAAGTCTTAGAGAACAGCAAATCAACATCATAAGAAAAAAACTATGCATCCACTAAATGAAGCAAAATAGTCTGAACCAACTACAACAGTAGGCCAAGCCATATCTGAAAATCTGTTTTATCAGAAGTGAACAAATTTTAAAATCACCCCCAGATTGCATTAGAAAACCATGAATAATATTTATCAAAATATTATTTTGAAATGCCAGATTTTGTTTACCAGAAGCTTGTATTTTACATATGAGTACAACAGATACTCAGACAAAATTTAATAATTAACATGCATGTGTAAAAAGTTGAAGAGCTGAGAAATACAGGACACATCACAAGCTCCAAATTCAACTTGATAGGGATTATGACTGCGTTTCATAATTAGTCTGCCCTGCATGACACCATCCCCACACAAAGAACACAGTATAAATAACAGAATCTGTAATGGCAGCGCCAGAGAGTCAATCTGCTCAGAGCTAATTTAATCATGGTTTTATTTTCAGTTATCCATTCAATAATCCACTACAGATTCAGGAACAATATATTAGGTTAGTTAGAACTATTTTCCCCATGCTGTTTCTGATCACCATACCTTAAAACAATTTTATAAATGCAATCAATTTAAAATAAAACATCTTTGTGTTGCTGGTAAATTCATACAGAAAAAAAACCCCAACACCTTAGAACTCAATTTTCATGCTACCAGCTTTACTTTGTCTTGTGCCTAATTGTCTAATCTTATTTATCTTTATATACACCTAAAATTTTACTCATGGTCTGCGCATCCCACATCTCCTGCATACAGCTCTTTCTGAGAAGACATAACCAGAATTTACTTTTAAACTCACTACTGCGTAATGTCAGTAAAAATTAGCAGAGATAGAAAATCACATATAACTACAACCAAAAAAATACATGCCCACTTCATATACACTAGAATTTTGTGTAATGATCAGTTTTCATTAGTCCTATTTTACTTATTTTTTACTAACAACTATTGTCTTCTCATTAATAAATCTGTATTTTCCATATCAAATAGCCCCAAGATCCCCCTTCTCTTTTAATTAAAAAAACCCAAACCCAACAGTATTACAGGAGACCATGCTCTATTAATTTTCAAACCTTCATTTGCACACTATATTGTAGGCTTACAAAGAAGCAAGTCCCATAGGTGAGACAGGCAAACAAGCAAGTCTAGCATACCCTCAAAATTAAGACTCTCCAGAGCAGACTGTCTTGCATGCTGAAGAAGCCTACAGCACTTAACTACACAAGATGAATCCATGTTGACCAGCTGTTTCAAAGAACCATCTCACAACAAAACTTAATCAAATGCACTAACATTATTAGGGTCAACATTCACAGATGCAGTAAAGAGCAGTCTCGTTTTATTTTGCTCACTTCAAACCATTTTAGTTAGCACTGCAGATCAAGACTTCATCCCTTACAATTATCAAATTAAAAAAAATATCAAAAAGAAAAGAGAAAATGAAAGAGTATGAATGCTTGCAGATGCCCCATGCTTTCCTCAATCAACACTGAACAAAAACATTCTGAAAAGAACTGTATGCAAGAAAAGAGCACATCTGCTTCAGCCCAAACTACACTGGCAAGACAAACCTCTTCTTTCAGTTTAATCTGTGGGAAAAGCTTTGCCAAGCCTCCTTAGTCACCCCTGCCTTGCAGTGATGGGAAGAAATGTAAAGAACAGGGAGATCCTACTACTGCACCTGCTATTACTAAGGGAAAGAAAATGTACATGCTATTTTTCTGTTTACAGATGAAAGTCAAATTTAAAATAGATGCAACAATAGTGTAGGGTCTCAGGGACACAGCTGCAACATCCATTTTTTAGTCTGTTTCTTCAATGCCTGACCTCCCTAATACATACTTGGATCACTTCATCCATTTAGTATATGGGCTTTGTTTTTAAGAAGACAGCAAATCAAAGTGAGGGAAGTGGGACGAAAAAGAGGATAATGCCTACATATGATCCCACCTCAAAAGTCTATACTAAAAAAGCAGAGAGGAAAAAAGAGGGCAGAAGGAGGCTACAAAATGATGACACTGAAGCACTCATGGCCTGGTAGAAATCGATGAAATTTATAAAGAGAGCTCTGAATGGACAAAATTTGAAAGAAAATTCCTTAAAGCTAAAGCTCATTTATTTCTGACTCAAAATGAGTGTGAAAAGCCTGTAATAAAATATAAACCCCTGCACTTTATAGAAGTCTGATGTAGTTTTATGTTTTCAAATCAATTAACTCAGCACAGCTGAGTAAGATTCCCCAGCCACTCACTCTAACAACTAATTATATAAAAGAAAAACCCTGCTTCTGTTAGAAGCTCCAGTTAATATGTTTCATGCTCTATTTACAGACTACATATGATCAACAGATCTATAACTTAATCTTTAGATGGATCTTATACAAACTGGAGTTGCTGTGAATTAGTATTTGAAGATCATGTTGGTTATGTGAATGTCTACTGTCTACTGCATCTGTCCACTTCAAAGTATTTTGTAAACATATTAGCAGGTGCTCTCTTACTGAATATATGCCATAGTGTGACTTAAAATAAGTAAATTCTGAGATTAAATAATAGTAGTTCCTAAATGGTCTTATGGGACTTCAGTAATCAAAGTTAGTGATCAAGAACATGCCATGTAATTACTCATGTTTCCTTAACACTTTATCGCATAAGGAAAACTATTACATGCAAAACCAGAAAGGATTTCTGACACTAGGAACATCTGGAGAAACAAATGTACTTAGCCTTACCTTTGGGCTGCTGTTTTTACTACCGCTGTCTGTGCATGTGCATGGTGAAAACGTCTACCATGTACCACAGTTACAGGACAAGACACATTCTGAGCATTTTCACTGCAAACATACAAAAAAAATGGTTTAAGAAAAAGACAAAAGGACTCTGGCACATTTGTGTATGGTCTTAACTAAAAGTTTTGGTGTTTTGCTTTTATAGCACCAGCCACACAAATCCAGGTATCAACAAAGTATTTCTGAATCAGTAATTCAACTTGTTATGGTCTTTTGACAGGCATAAAAGCATTCAATCCCAAACTAAAATAGACAAATAAGAATATACACAATTCAATTATGATCCCCCCCCCCCAGAAGAAAAGATAAAGATTTTTTTAAATTTTATCACCATCTAGTACACTGTAAACCAGTTCTCCTTTTCCTCCTGTCACTGCAAAAAGACACTGCCTTTTTAAATTATTACTTACATAGAACTGGAAAAGAAAACACAAGCAGAGCGCAGGAATGCCTTCTCAACTGCTGAAGACTTGAGTTTAAAGAAGCAACTAAGTCTATAAACACACTTATCTCATGTTTCATCGTTTTATTTGTTGAATCTGAGCTTTGCCAAGCTATCATGTTTGGGAAACTCTAAGTCTTGTGCCCCTGAAAGCAAAAAAACTTTAGACAGCACTCTGCCTTCTGCCTCATGCTCAAGTAGTTAGAAATTCCAGTAGGTACTGGAATAGAATATTGTAGCCTGGTAGGTGACCACATTTGAGTCAAAGCTGACTGTTCTAGATGGCACACTTAAATGGTTCACATGGCGTCAGATATGCTTCCAAGTAGGACAGTCGCAAATACAATCTGTTCTATAATCCTGTTCTTTGAATAGAACATACCCAGTACAGACAGAACCAACAGAAAATTCAATCATTAAGTCCTAGCAAGTAGCAAAATGGGCACATCCAAACTGAAATCTGGGTTTGCAAGTTTCAGCACAGTTTCAAGAAAATTAACATACAACACCAAAACCAGGGTGATATAATGGTCAGAAAATTCCTTGAAAGAACAAGTGTTCTACAAGTCTCAAAGGCCTCACAATATATTAACAATATACATCTCTCCTTGACATGACCTCAGAAACCACAGCATCATCTAAAGCCTAGGCTCCAAGAAAAAAAGGTTACACCACTACATTCTATCAGCTGATCCTAAGAACTTCCTAACACCACAGATTCAAAATGCAAAGCACAGAGTAATCTTGCACTGGTATTTTCAGGAACACGGAACACAAATACAGACGACATTAATTCTGCCGTTCATTAAGTAATTTTTTTTACAAAATATTACAAAACAAAAATCTGTAAGGGACTTAATGTGAGAAATTTTGATACAAGTTATTGAACACCAGCAAAGAAAAAACCAATTTAAAGAACGACTGATTAAAAAATATTCCAACAACAAAATTATTACAGTTAAGTTAGTTTCATACTGGATTTGCTTAACCAGATAACGGATGACAATTTTGGGGCTGGTTTAATTTTTTTGTACATTCAAGTGTATATGTAGAGGAAAAACTTATTCTCGCTGTCCTTGCATATCCCTTCTTCCTACCACTCATTTCCTGAATTTCAGGGAATACTGTACCACAGTACAGCAGCAGTACAGTAGCAACAACTAAAAACCATCGGAGTTACCAGCGTTGTTCCCAGACTGAAAAGTCAAGAACACAGCACTGCACCAGCTACAAAGACTGAGAAAAATGATGGCTACTGCTGAACCTAGGACACACAGTAATAACAATTTGAGTCAAGCCCCACCGATCGGAAGAGTTTTTAACCCTTTGCCACAGACAAAGTAGAAAAAGAAGAGACTTCAACTTCATAATAAAAATCACCATGAACAGCTCACGAATATCAAGTATCTGATGATCTTGTACTTTACCTAGCAACTGATGGACCACCAGTCCAGACTGGAAATTCTGAATTTGTTCTCTGCACCCCCAGATCAAAGATCAGAAAAGCAGGAGAGGGGACACATCACAGAGGACTTCAAAGATTTATATTCTCAAGTGATTCAGTGCTAAAACGCTCCCATTAACCAATAACAGGCCCAACTACATCTATCTTATGAACTTTTCCTTCTTCCAAAGAATCAAATTGAGTGCACTTTAGCAATATAAAACACTCCCAGAGAAAGTTACACGAATGTACCACTTTTTATTACATAATAAATAAAGTCTGTTACAAGTTAGGAACAGTAGTAACAAGCAAGTACAGCACTGAACGCTTAAACACTGTTCCTGGCAGCTCTAAAGGCAAGTAGCAATTTCAAGCTATTTTGCATGAGTACATGTATTTCTGAATCCTTTAAAGGAACAGTCCATGACTTCTAAATCAAAGGGTATCTTGCAGTAAGGAAAACACACACTGAGTTAATCTTGGCAATTCACAGTCATGGAAAGAAGAAATTCTTGATGGGGATGTTAAAAATATTTTTCTACCTGTTTACCGTTGTATACAGGAAGCAATAGCATATGCAGACAACACTGGTAAGGCATTGACAAGTATGCCAGTGACTGCTCTAACTCAATTTTAATAATCTTCTGCTATTTTAGTAATGGGCTATTTAACAGTTTGGAAGAGCAAAAACCTTAATAATCTAGTTTTATATCTCTGCTCAGAAGCACAGGACAGCATAGCTTCTTAAAATGCACAGCACATAACATAAATATACTATAAGTACTGTTCATTTAGCATTGATTTGCATCAATGACCAAATAAATAAGCAAACATGAAACTAAAAGCAGTACCTCAGTTTCTTATTATTTCCCATCATGTTGAGTCCAATTGAGTTCCCTTTAAGAAGTCTCAAGCCTCCAGCTTTGCCTCGCCTTGCGTACGTTTTTAAGGAATCACCACTGGTGCCGACAACTCCAGGCCGACAACGAAGTGACTGTAACAAAAGAATTCACTTGTATTAAAACACTTAAGGAGAAGATTACTTACAAAATATTTACGTATTACTTGGGCTTCATCTTCAGACTGCTTTTGTACCAAATTTAATGTAAAATATACCCTGTCTACATCCTTACTCACTAGATTCCTTACTTAACAAAATATGACTATTTTCAAAGTATTATGAAGCATTTTGCAGTTGCAAGCTATTTAAGCATACATTAAAACACAAAAAGCATGAATTTTGCCTATGTATCTTCTTTTATACAGATATACACATACACACATATATATATAAAATTAAGAACCCCACAGTAAGCAATTATGGGACATAATGATTAAAATTAGTGATTAAAAATATAATCTCATTATGATAACTGTCTAAACTTAGAGCTACTTATTCATGCTCGTATTTGCAGAATATTATTCAAACACAAGATTTAGAGGAGTAAGACGAACAAAAAAAATAAGGGTAGGCAGAGAGACAGCCCGAGCATATGTTGCTAAATCAACACAGAAACTTTCATTTTGCAATACCGCACAGATGACTATGCAACACTGTTTAATAACCAATAAAGCTTTAAAAATACATTTTCTACCATGACATGAACGAAGTACTTGCCTTTCTTTCTTCACTGGTACTAAAAGGTCCATCACTGTCATCTATGCTGAGCAGATTTGCCTCGCTACATAGGTGTGGAAGAGAAAAGTAAGTATTTTGTAACGCAACAGAGCACCAGCAAAATATTTGAACACAAAGGGCTTTATTTTTTTCCTTCCCTCTTTAAATTTAAATGCATCGCATACACATTATATGTATGTATGTATATATATATATATATATATATATACACATATATATATGCCTAGAACACAAGGAACATATAAGCAGGCAACACAGAGTGACCCAAAATATGATGCAGACTTGAACTTAAGTGTACATCAAATTATTTCACAAAAAGGAAAACTTAAAGGACGTTATTAGTTCAAAATAGAGAACACTGTTGAACCTTCAATATTGTTATGGCAATGTTATTGACATCATAAAAGATTCTGTACAACCCCATGTATAAACTGAGTCAAGTACTAAATTAAGCTATACAATGTAGTCCAAGTTTGTGCATGCATATCAAGTATGTGGTTTAAAACTGCAAATTTCATAGTGTTTTAGGAGAAGAACTTATGTATAACTAAATTTTATTCCATAGCAATTACTGCAAAAATATGTCTTCCTAAAAACAGCGTATTCAGTTTGGCTCAACTGCTCATTAAAATGTGTATCTTTAGTACTTCTGTGTCTATAATCTTCAACTATAATAATGGGAAGGAAGCTACAAAAAAAGAAACCCACCCCATGATAACTGTGAAAACATACTCTTTTCAGTAATAGGCAATTATCCCCAAATAATCTCCAGTACCTAAATTAAAACCCCAAGAATACATTTTATACTGACAGCAGCTACATTAGGCTAATACATTCTTGCTTCTAGAAGCAACCTGCAGATAATCTCTTCTCATCAGTCCTGATAAGGTTAGTCCTCTCTTGGCTGCAACAAAATACAACAACTTTTGGCCAACTTGTAATTGCATAGGTTTGGGGGTTTAAATCAGGTCATTTAGGCAAAAATTATTTATACAAGCAGTTATGCCAGGATTTCCAAGGGAACAACTACACAAGAGAAAAAACCATAGAGGTGATAGTGGAAATGTTTCTTAGCTACACATGCGAAGGTTGACTGCAATACACATAGTGATTTTAGCTCTTAATATATAAAGTAGCCATTCATCATGCAGAGGGGG
>JBCJKH010042018.1:0-11558 GCA_039877255.1 Loriculus beryllinus | reverse complement strand
GCTTGTGGAAACACAGGAAAACGAGTTACAAAAACACACCTCCCCCCCCCCCCCAAAAAAAACAACAAAAACAACAGAAAAGAAAGGAAAGCTAGGAAAATAAGAAGGACAGAAGCAGCCTTCTTGCTCTTAATTCATTTTGCTCTAGTCAAGCACTGTGATTCATGATAAAGTAAAAAAAACTTCTCCAGGAAAGGCAGCACACACAAACAACACTGAATTTGCCTCTTCTGTATGAACTTACGATACAACCAAGTGTCATTGTAATAAAGTCCATTATGTCACAGAGTCAAGGGAAAACCTTGTCCTTTGTTCCACTTTCTCTATTGTGTAATTGCATTATTTTTAAGCGTACTTACTATTTCTTGCGGCATTCACTGGCTCTGTCAATTTTGAATTCAGGTAGACTGATGAAACCTTCTGCTTTTTCATCCTGCAAAGGTAGTTCTAGATATTACTATTGTTAAAGTGTTTGTTGGAAAATAACTCAACCCACCACACTGAAAACTTAAAAATATTTTCACTTTCCTGCTTCTTACATAAGGAATACTAATGTATGCTCTGCTCTGGCAAACTGCCTACCGAAGTCACTGGGACTTTTGCCAAAATAGTAAGGAAGATCCCTTGGTGTAAAATACAATTTTAAATACCCAGTTTTCTCAAACAATTTCACAGCTGAAGCAGCATTTGAAAATACAGAAGATGACCAAATGTATTCAGGCAATTAGTTATTGTAATTAGTTTAATTTGGGGGAAAGATGGACTAATTAGTAAGGAGAAATGCAGCCTACTGTAAGAAATAGGGAAAAAAGCAATTTCAATGTGTGTTGTTTACCATCTTTATATGATATCACATCTAAGAGGCACTGTACCTCTTCAGCTACTTTCATCTGTCCCCAACACTTAAGGAAGAAGACATCTGACCTTCCTCTCCCCTCTTCTAAAGCCTTGCTCATAGTTCATTTTATCAGACATTCAGTCTCCCTTGACTTTTCACAATTTGAAAGCATTATTTATTTTAAGCCACTAGTACATCAATAACACAGACTCTCTTATTTAGCTGCTTATATCTTTGCATGAGAAATTAACACAGGATCATGAAAGTGAAGCTTAACAAATGTTATGTTAAGGAATTCCATGGAATTACATATTTTTCCGAGAATCTCCATAGTTATTTATGCAGCCCATATGACTATGTGCTCTCTTAAAAATAAATAAATAGAAGACATAAATCAGCATGTAAAACTGGAACTGTAGCTGTGGAAGGTACAAGTTTGTAATGGGTTCTGCATTAGCAGGCACTTTAAAATTGAAAGGACACTGTTTAGAATAATTTTGCCATTGTTATTTTTTTGCATGGTTGGCTAAGGAAACAGAATTTTGGCAAGACCACTGTTTACTTGACTGTCCATCTGCCACTTGATGCTCCCCTCACCAGGTTGTGAATCTGTTGGTGACTGCAGACGCTTTGATGATGGAGCTGAGGTCTCAAAAATAACCAATTCTCAGCAAGTCCCAGGGAAAATAGGGACAAGGGGGACACAGAGTTGGTCAGACCATTGCCCTCTCCATGGGAAAGTAAGGCACAACTCAGTAGTTCCACATGCTCCTTGGCCTTGTTTGGTGACTACTCATCATAGTTGTAGATATAAATTACTGTTCTGATGAACACTTTGTAATAGACCTTGAAGAGGGAGGATGGAGAGAAGGGAGTTAGGCTAACTGATCTGGAGCTGGGATCAACGCACAAATGGGATAAGCCTGTGGCAAGACAGGCTTAAATAACTGTTCATGGAACGACTTGCTTTCTGTGTACTCAAGGAAAAGTTGTGTTTCACAGTATTTTAAACAGGATATGCACAAATTCCTGCAGTTATTGAAAGAACAAGTCCAGGGCTCCGTGCATCTACATGTTGGCAATGATTTTATCTCAGCATACTTACTAATAAACTTTATTAATGTTTTCTAACTCACTGGCAAAAGGTTTTCTTGGTAAACCTGAAACAAATAAACATGCACTAATGCAGAACTTGTTGCAAAATCAAAGCTGCACACAATTCAGTTGGGCTGCTCCAGTACTCTTAAGTTCAGCATATATGAGCACTGAAAGCTTATCAAAAGCTACAAACAAGGAGAACACAACTGAGAAAAAAAAGCATCTTCCTTAACTGCCAGAGGTTTTGGTGATTTCAATAGCATAGATAAACAAGGAACACCAGGCAGTACATCATTAAAATTTACACTCCCATGACTAAGGTTGAATGACAGGATTAAACAACTACCTCTTCCCTTTCAAGGGTTTGAAGATAGACTTACTGTAAGCTGGTGAGAGAAGGACACAGGAAAATGTGTTATTTCTCCTTGTAGTACATAGTGAATTTGAAGGATCAAGTATCTCTAGACCTTAATGGTAATTTAGTCAGTCAGTCAATATTAACTTCAGTGTGATTATTTGGGTGAATAAAATTATTGACATACATGAGCACTCAAGGCACTGGCTTCCCACTCAATCATAAAAAACAGCAGTACACAGATTATTTGTCAAGGCAATGAGCGTAGATGCTTACCTCTTCATTGATATACCAATATAGAGATGTATCCTTCAGGACAAACCAGTATTTTTTCCATTTCTGGGAGAAATAACTCTTGGCATCTTTCTTTTTCCAAAGCCAGCCTTCACAGTCCCCTCGACCAAGATCTTTACATGAGATCCTTCTTTTGCTTTTACCTGGAATAGGAGCTGAAAATTACAAGGACATGTGAAAGCATGTGATTTGTCCACTAAATCAAGGAGACAGCTAGCCAGAAAGCACTATGTATTTGTTTAAGAAAATCAATTAAAAATTTCAACCTCAATTTGCCATAAATAGATTTTACAAACATTCTATTTCAACCCCAAAGTCTATGTAAGGCACCATAAGTTAAAAATCAAAACAGATCAAAACAAACCATGTTCAGCACCTCACAAAGCTCATATTCTACGGATAAGATAGAAAGATAAGATGCTATAGAGAAAAGAAAGGCAAGACATTTGAAATCAGAAAAATGGTTACTTTTAGTTAAAAAAAAAATATTTCACATCAGATTAAAGCACACAGCATATAAATTCATATACTTTCACACTTGGCTGTCAAATACAACTATGCAAGTACTTCATGGGTATTCGAAACCCTCTCTTTGTAACTGCTTTTGCAACTAAGGCCTTTGTACTTCTAAATCAAAAGAGGACAATTTATTATGCCATAAATTACCTGACAGCTTAGGTAATGAGCAAGGACTGCAGTAAGGCATTACATGCACACAACTGGAAAAAACAGCCCTGGCCCCAAAGATGCTAGAGGCTAAGTATTCAAAAAAACCCCAACATCAGATATATGCATCGTGTACAGTAGCATGAGGAAACTGTCAGTAATAGACTAACAGCTTCTCAACATGATCAAGTGAACTAAACATTGAATAGGAGCTAAAAGCATTCTAGTTCCTCAGATACTGCAATACTATAAACATTAATGTTGGCAATTCCCTTCCTACCAATACATGAGAGAAAATTTAATTTTTACCTTTGTTCTTCTTTTTACTTTTCTGCTGTAGAGAAGACTGCTGAAATGTCTACAAAAAAAAAAAAAAAAAAAATCAAAATGGAAGAAGTGAAAATACAGTGCTTATATTCAACCACATCCTTGTCATAAAAGAAGTATAATATTGCAAACACTGAAGTCATCACCAGGTAACACCAGCCAACAGACTTCTAGGCCAAAGAAAAAAAAAGGTAATTTTAGTTCATCTGCTCATAATGTCGTAAAGCAAAAGCACGCGGTGAAACATCTTAAAATAGACCACAAATTACTTTACCAACAACTGAAGTTTCTGCTAATGAGGAAGGAATGTCTCCCTTTGGTTAGTATGATAGTGAAGCTACACTGCATTTCTGAACAGCACCTCATTAAGGTCTTCTTGACATAAATATGCAAATTAATTGCCTAGTGCAGGTGTGAAAGCATTTATGTGATGGTCTTTAGAACATCAGACTGTTTGCTCAGAACGGGCCTAATATTTTTAAAGATATCAATAAAATCTAAATCACAACCACGAAAACGTCTCCCAAATAAATATTCTGAAATAGAAAACACTTTCCGTTTGATCAGGTTTGGACTGAAAGTACTTCTCGCCAATTGATCCACTCCCATGAACCACCCCATTGCCTTGCAAGTGAGACAGGAAAGAAATTATTCATTTACTCAAGATCCTAGCTTATTAAAAATAGCAATACATATTAACATATCGCAGGGTCATTTCTGGTAAAAAACTTTGATTCAGATAATCACCATTACTCCAGTGAACTAAAAATAATTCTATAATTAATCACCCCAAAATGTAAAGACATCATTTTAGTTGTTTTGAATTTTAGTTTTCTATAGACAAATGTATTTGACAATGCTAAAACTAAGACAAGGCCACATTCAAGTGTCTGAGTATTAAAACTTTTTATTTCAGTTTGCCATGAAGCAATAAAAAAAAAATAATCAAAGCTTTTGTGACACTTCATAAAAATAAATCGAAGCAAAGACACTGACAGCCCTGTAATCCCAAATCCTGTTCCTTGCAGATAAGACAAGCTCTCACCCCAACTTACAAGGCTATCTTTTCAATGCAAAAATTGCTTTTCATTTTCTCCTCCTCACTTCCCATTCACCTGAACGCATACAGAAGGCTGAGGCTCAGCTACCAAGGTATGTCTCACTTCACAGCTGAGACATTCTGAAGAAGAAAATTTTAACATGTCCATGGGGATAAATTGCCAGTAATGCAACAATAAAGTGTAATGTATAAAAATTAGCTCGCTTGCTGATCCCTTGTAGACCATATCTAAAGAAAGCTATTCACCTATATTGCCACCTCAGATGGCCAAAATAGGCCTCACTGGGAACAAAAAAAGAAGCCCATTTATTTTTATTCCGTGGCTCTGGTTCTTTTAATTCTGCTTCTGGTATCATCTCAATCAGCACCAGCTCTCAGCAAGCTGAGACAGAAACTGCATCCCAATTTAAGTCACATGAAATATTTTGACCTTCATAGGACTAAGACAGATCTTTATGGCCCAGGAATCAGAGTGACTGGGCAGCACTGTGTAAATAACTCTCTCTTAGATACTTCGAAAATCTTATCTAATCCAAAGTGGTTGAAAAATCACACACACCCATACAAACCCAAAACTTTAGCACTTCTCAGTTCACAACCCAGACAATTTCATTCTGCTGCTTGACTTTTCTGTACTAATGTTTTCACAGTGCCAAAACAGAAAAAGAAAACCTTTGCTTGCTTTTCTTATAAGTGATTATGAAAGCAGATTAGAACAATATGAAAAGCCTGCTCTTTAAATTTTTCAACTGTAAATTGAACCTGCAAATTTGCGCTTGCACCTCACAACTTCTGAGTCAGTTTTTGGGAAGAAATGGTAATAAAGGGGTATCAGTTTTTAATAGGAAGACAGCATGTAATTTAAATGTCTAGCCATTTTTCCATACATTATGGCATATTGCAAAATAGAAAGGTTTTATTAAATTCAGTTATTATTCTAAATGAGTTCGTTAAATTAAATTGTAATTAAGGACAAAATCTACAACTGAGTGAAGTTCCTGGGAACTATTAAACAATCTTCAGTGATTGTAGCTAACACTTTAGATTACATAGACTTCAGGATTCAAGTTGTTTTGCCCTTTGCAAAAACAGCATCGGCTTTTTTTTTAAACCTGGAAGATGCATATGTAAAACATATAATATATAATATGCAATAAAAAAAATCCCAAACAAGTGAGGATGAAATCTAAAAGTGCTCCTTCTGTTGCTTTTTTTTAGGAAATCATTGGATGGAATCTGCAGCAAGTTATTAGATAATGCTTAATGCCATTTCTCAGTGCTGTTTAGAATCACAGAATGATGAACGAGGTCATGTCTTCCTCCTACGGAGAGAAAGGCTTGCTTTGGAGCCAATTCTAATGATTTGGGTCAACTGGTTATTTGGCCAAACTTCAAGAGACTGAGAAGGAAGTCTAAATATTTGGGGTCAAACTATTCCTGTATAAGAGCTTCTCTAAGATCTCATATAAATTCCATGTGTGATCCACAGAACACTACATCCATGTCCAAAAAATAGATATATTCTAATATTTACTTGAACCCCTTCATGGTGACAGAATTTGTAGGTCTACCAAAATAAAAGGCCATAACTGAAGCTTCTCTAAACATCTGGATTGGCAATAGCAATTAGTACTAAGTTTGACAGCTCCTAAAATCCTCTTTCAAGTTCTCATTTGTTTCTCCACTTTTCTGCAGAGACCTTGCACCTGCTCATTTTCAGAAATCTGGAAGAGAGAACTAGGTTATGGAAATAATAATCTCCAATTCTCTGCCTGAATTTCAGCTCAGTATGATTGGAAAGGAAAATGACAGGTATCTTTATAGCTTTTTTGAGAGCTCCAGTCAAATCCAATTTTTCTTAAGCTTCAAGTTTAGACATAAAGGAACTATTTACAGTCAGATAGTTCCCCTCTGTCTCTGTAAGATTACTTTCTCTAGTTTCAGCAGAGTAGCTTGTAACATTTGTGATTACTGGAACTTTCTGCCACAGGTGGAAAAGACAGTATCTAGAAAAAGCTGGTGCTTCCAATTATTTGATTGATCTCTCACACTCAATACTTTGAGAACACCAGCAATGTTCTGTTTTTGCAGCTTTGATACACCACATAAACTTTTCTCTGCATTTGGTGTGTTGAGATTCAAAATTTCAGATCTAAAAGAGTGACAAGGGGAAAAAACTCAAAGCTATTTATATTACATTGTCACACTACCCAGCACTATAACAAGTCATGCTCCAGGGTACTCCCAATAGAGGATTTTGCCAGAATCTTATTTGTTTACAATCTGCTTTAGTCTCCATTAAGAGCTAGTGATAGAGATAGATGATAGAGAGTATTAATTATTTTTGTGGATATTTGTGGAAAATATAGTTTTCAAGGGCTATGTTACAAAGGTATGATGAGAGATGACCTCTGGCAGCTCAGAGTTTGAAACCTCCTGCCAATAAGTAGCAGAACTTCATTCACAACAGATTTTTTTTTTTTGCTTGTTTACAGCAAGAGCAGGTGTTAACCTGTTACTGTGTTTAGCCCTCAAACTAAGCAAAAAGATTACTGCTCATAGTCAGCTAGGTCTTGGAGCTGTCTGAGTCCACACAGACCATCTTCAAGGTAGCTTCTGAAGGACGAGCTGAAGCTAGGCCACCTAGGACTTTATTGGCATAGGAGAGAAGAGACGAGGTATGACCTGATGTTCTGAGTTATGAGGGCTAAGGATCAAATGAAGCATCTATAGGCGAAACTACACTCAAAAGGGAACGCACTAAAACATGGGATAAGGAAAGACTATGCTCTAAGTTATGATCCTATTTAGGAAGGCAAAGACTTCACTGCCTTGTTTGAATAGTTCTTGTTGACTGGGGTTCAGAGACTGCTAGCAGAAAACGTATCTGCAAAAAAATTCATGCTTTGTATATCCGACTTGTCAGGTCATGCATACTGACAGGAAATACTCCTGTTCCTGTGATCACAAACACTAAGATTATCCTAGATCCTACTTTACTCACTTTTCTTCTTATATTTTGCTGAATAATTGTTAATGTTTGTTTACCTCTGGATTTTGAACTTCTCATATACATCCAATATTCTCTAATTTATCTGTGGCTATAAGTATTTAGTTGCCCAAAATCAGAACTAGAGTGGCAATATAGTTGTGCGTAGAGTATTTTTAATTTGCTGCAAGAGCTCTAGTTTACATAACCCTTCCAAAAGCAGGGCTTCAGTCTGGACAGGTAAAATGCAAATACAGTAAATGGGATGGTGTATGTAACAGACAATCTAATACAGAAGCACAACAGTAAATTTATGAAAGCAGATCCAGAAATATTTCCTATGCTAAAGTCACAGGCTGATGACAAAACAGTCATCATATGTGAGTAATTCATAAATCCATGGTGAGTTTGAAGGAAAAGTGATTTAAAGACAAAAGATGCCATAGTTGATTAAAAATACCCTGAAACCTTCAGTCTTGCCTCTCAAAAGCAAAATTTACCAAATCAAGTCTTGATCTTTCGGTACACTGGTAACAGATACTTCTGCTCTCCCTGCACAGCTCTCTCTCCTCTTAAGAACACTTTATAATAAAAATACCAGAACTGGGTATTTACTAAGTTCTAGCCTAAAACATGAAATAGTAATACACAGTATGAACACTATGTATGTACAGACTTTCAAAAGTGAGCTTTTGTAATACAAACAAAATAATGTCAACAAGTAAGGCAGAGTCATTATACTAAATATCCTGTGCATATTTCTCTTTTAAATGGCAGGTATGTCAAAGAGAAGCATGAATCACTGGTTCTGCAAATGGGCTGGGAGAGGCACAGACATATTAACAGTCATTGCCAGAACAGATATCAGAATTTATGGCTTGATATGTTATCCTACACACCATATTCCTCCTCCTCCTCACTTAGTCTTGCTTTTCAGAGCTGCAGAAAGATGTTTAAACACTAAGGCCAAATGAACGTGTATTTGCAAAATTTGGCAAAACAATAGTTTTCTTGACAGCAGCCAAAAGGTCCATTTCAGGTGAGATAATTTTCTACATTTACCTGATAACCAAAGGCCATGTTCCTATTCCTTATCTCCTTCCCCACAGCAGCTTCATGAAAGGCTTCTAGAAATTACTAGATCTATATAGATCTAGTATAGATATATAGATCTATCTACAGATAGGCAGCTATAACATCTATTAGGAATGGTCACAGCTGTAACTGGATTCCTTTATTTTTTGGAGCTCTGACCATGAATTCCAAATACATGCATTTTGTTAGTGACCACAAGGATGAAAAGCCAGCATGTATCTTAAGAGGAGTATGCTAAAAGCTTTTTACTGTAAAAAATGTAGCCTGAGTCTCTGAAGCTGCAAACTTTCTTGCTGCCTCTGTTGTAGGCAGTTGCTATGTCACCTGTGCAGGCTGTTGTCCTTATCACATAGTTTACAAGGACTGATACTGTCAAAGATGTCTAATCTTTTCATACAGCTGTTCCTATAGCTGCTAATCCATGAAGAATATGCTAGCTATTGACAGAACTATGGTTGTCTGAAATGTGACAGCAAGTACAGCTTTCTGTTCAGAGATTCTTATTCATTCTACCAGACCTAAATTTTTTCTTGTAATCTGGGGGCAAGGTCTGTGGAAAATGTGCATTAGCTGGATGCAAATTTGCAGTTGCACAAGCTAGTACGAATTGTTTGTGCAAAACTGTTAGTATAACACAAGCCAAACTTGGAAAAATAAGTGTTTTTTAAATCTTCAGGTCATGTGAGAAAATAATCTACAGTGGTCCTGCTTTCCACCACCAGCGGAAGATTTTTCTTCTTAGCCATTAAGCCACAGGACTCTTTATTTGAAATATCAAAGCAGTAAAACTGGACAATATAAAATTTAAATGAGAGGTCTCATAACCCTCCCCTCCCCCCACTGTCTTTTCAACTAACAGAACAAGGACTGCAGCACTGTCATAGCTGCCTGAAGCGAATGAGGATAAAAAAACTAGACAAGTGCTGCTCATTAGAATAATTTATTCTGAGATCATTCTTCTGCTCTATATCTACTCTGAAACATGTAATTTTGGCACCTCCCACACTGTTTTTATTGACAGTAAGTCATCTGAGAGAGAAAGTTGGGCTCAAAAACTGTATGTATTCCTTAATGGGAAAAGTCCAAGACACTTCAGTTGTTCCATCACTGTGTATGTTTCAACTTCATCTATTTAAGAGGGAAAAAGAAACTTACTGTCATATATTATATAATAGTATTTTACCCTTTTTTGATTTGTACCCCAGAACAATTCCCACTTTCATCTCTTACTGAAGCAATTGGATCAGAGAACCACACAATGGCTGAGGTGGGAAGGTACATCTGGAGACTGTCTCATCCAGTCCTGCTGCTCAAAGCAAGGTCAGCTAGAGCAGGCTGCTCAGGGCTGTGTTCAACTGGTTTTTAATATCTCTAAAGATGAAGACTCCACAAACTGCACAGGCAACCTGCCCCAGCTAAACCATCTTCATAGTAAAAGTAGTTTTTTCTTACGTTTACATGGAATTTCCTGAATTTCAATTTGTGTTCATTGCCTTTGTCCTTTCACAAAGTATTGCTGAGACTATTCATCCCATATACACTCCAGAAGCCTTGTGGAGTGCTAGTTCCCTGCTTTGTTGCTCCTACAGCAAGTATCGGTCCACCAAACAAACCTTTTTCAAACGACACAATTTCCTCCATGAAAAGTCTGGTTTTGCTTAGAAAATTTCTGTCTGATTCACAGGAAATGCAGGTTTTCTGCTGTGTATTTATCTACATATTATAGGACTATCCAAGCAGTTGTAAGAAACATTCTGCAGGTCACCTATGTTAGAGAAGTGGTCATTACACCTTCCGGGGAGAAAACTACTGTAAAACACCACAGAAGTCAAGCCCAGGGCATTAACAAAATTTTTCAACAGGCCCATGGTCTTTTTAGATGAAAAATCATTAGTTTAAATAAAAGTCCCTTGCCCCCCTACAACACCTACATGTTTGCATACGATGAAAAGAGTACATACAGGTCCTTCTGTAGGAAAGTCAGCAACACTGCTGTGTCCCTCAGCATGATCTCTTTTGTATTGCTCAGCCTGACTGTGTGACAGAGAAAAGTACAGGGGATGTAGGAGGTCTGTAATGAATGAGAGCAGAGCTGAGAAAACAGACTTTTGCTTTAAGGAAGATAAACTCTTACAAGCTATTTTCTGTTAGCACTTGGTCATAGTATTATTTCAGTGAAATAAACAGAAGACTCATTTTGACTTTGAGCAGAGGAGAAGTTTCCATGAGGCAATAAAGGAAAGAACATTTGTACCTCAGCCATTATACATTCTGTTAAAATTCATACCAAACACTTCAATTGCACCTATGAATTAGGGTAGCAAAAGAACAATTAACTCCAGGATAAAAGTCACATTACTTGCTGGAATTCAGCAAAATAGCCTCTAAGCATAGGATGAAGCAACATTTCTCAGAAGATGGGGAAAGATAACATTAGTTTTTTCAATTCTGTGCTGGCTATGCTGGCTTTATGGGTACAAATAATCTTACAAAATTAGTTTTACACTTCATTCTAAAGTCAGAATTCTATAGTGTTAGAAATATTATCTGCTTGGGTTAATCTGAAAGCAAAGGGGTATACCTGAGGAATGAATAAAAACCAGCTATCTCTACATGAAAAATATGAAAGTTTTTTCCTCTACAGCAGAGTAGCAGAGATGGATTGGCTGACTCAGAGATCAGGCGCTAAGCAACAAGCACTTCTTTCCAGTAAAATAGAAACACCTAATAAACCAACTTCTGTTTAGGAGCTGTGCTGCTGCAAAGAGCCATTTTCTGCCCAGGTGCAGCTGTACAATCTCCCACATTATGTGTCGGCAATATGCTCAAGAGGCCA
>JBCJKH010042016.1:1495-24904 GCA_039877255.1 Loriculus beryllinus | reverse complement strand
CAGTGTATAGAGAAGGAGGCTTGCAAGAAGAGGCAGACTGATCTGTGAAAAAGCAGGCTGAATGCTAGCTCAGCTGGGATTCTACTTACACTAACCACCTTAGCATCAATGCTATGCTTTCATGACCAGTTTATACATATTTTGGCTCATACCCACAGCTTTAGTGACAAAAGGGGAAACGCAGCCTCTTGGCAGCTCTTTGGGTTTTGCCAGCACAGATATTTGTGCAGCAGAGTGGTGAACTAAATAATGGAAATTAAAAGTCACTCAGGAGAAAAAGAGAAGGCATTCTGCTGGATTGGTTGCTCAGTCCCTGTGCAGCTACAGAAATCTTTGTGGGCAGACAAGGAAGAGAGCAGAAATGTGTAGCTAGGGAAAGAGAGCTGGGATGGATTCTTCTAGCCGCAGAGCCAGCTTATAGCAATCATGGAGCTGAGGTGTTAGTCTCCTCCAACTGCTGCTTCCCACTCTCCCACCCTCATTGTGTACTTCACACTGGAGTCACTCAGGTTCTTCCCTCAGTTGCCAGACCCATCAGGGAGCCCTGGAAAAACAAGGGAAGGATACTAGCTGTGGCTTGAGGCAGCCACTTAAGATCCTGCCTGGGTCCAGGCTGGAAGTAGCATGAGCCTTCAGGAAATTTGACTGCAGTTCTCCAGCAAGGTCTTGCTCACCCCTTGGCTTCTCACAGACTTGCACTTTGAGCACCTGGGAAAGATTTTAAGAAGGTGGGAAGAAGTGTATCCTTATCACAGCAGTACTCTCTGTAAGCTTCAAGTTTTCTTCTCTGAAGCATGTGAACACTAGTTTCTCTAAGGAAAAACAAACAGCTTCTCTTTATTGCTGAGTCAAATGATCTGCTATTCTCTTTTTGCCAAAAGAGCAGAACCACTGTGAATGAACTTTTCCCAAATGTTTTGAAAAGTAGCTGTGTCTTAATGAACTGGAAACACTAATAGAATATGCTGAGGAAATAAGAACATTGGTGTCATCCATACTTACCTCTTCTGTCACCCATATAAGGAACATCAAGCATTAATTAAAACTATCAGTTAAATAATATGTTTCATGATATCCAATATATAGTCTTTTCTTTTTGATGTACAAAATGTCATATTGTTGTGTGACAGGAGTTTAAAATGTATCCCTTATTTAAAGCAGGGCAGATTGTAGGTCTTTTATCTTAATCTCTGGGCATTATTACTAAATTCAGCATCAACACTGTGCTTCCCTATATAAACTGACTGGCCACTGGGATGTGTTCATTAACCCAGAAACTGATTTTTCAAGAATACCAAGTTGTTACTTATAGTTACGCAACCCTGTTGTCAGGCCACAGTTTGGCCACCCTCCTGTTCCCTCTTCTCTTATCAGGTTTAATTGCTTGCTTTCCTACCAAAATGCTTTCAGCATGCTGTACTCTTTGCTGTTAGCTAGGGATAGGGTTATGAAACTCTGACTGGGAGGCCTGGTGTGTTCTAGTAAGCTTTGTATATCTCACTGACAGCACACGGAAGACATAAACATGTATCTATTTTAGAAACATCGATATTAAGCTCTTTCCATACCAATAGTTTACTTCAAATTGCCCAGTGCAGTAACGGAGATCTCCATCAGCATTCCCTGCCCTGCCATCTTGGCCAGGAAGCATGCTAGTGGGGAGAAGAATACATTAGAGTGAGAGGGAAAGATATCAGCCAACAAACTGCTCATTCAAGTGGCTTACTTGGAGCAATCCTGAAGGTGCTGTAATAAATACAATACGCTTCGTGATAGCCCTTAGGACTGATGGGAGAGTGTAATGCTTTTCCCTTCTGCTTTCTCTGAGCTTACCTACTGCACCAAGCATCTCCTCATGTACCACAGACTAATATTAGGTGTGCTAAATCCAGACCAATCTTGTATTGTGGTTACCAGTGAGGTTAATAATACTGGACTCAAGAGTCTGTAAATACAGTTTCTGTTACAAGCTTACCATGAGGTGCCATGTCTCCCTAAGGGAACTATTAACCCAGACGGATGGCACTGATCAGTGTGCTGAGCCATGGTTAGCCCTGCTCTCACATCTCTCCCGGATGGCTGGGTAAATAAGCACTTGCTCATGGGGAAATACCCCAGGAGGCACAACGTCGAGACTAATCTGGGCTGTTGGGCAGAACAAACTCACTGACATGGACATCGCTTCATTTCTTTAAGTGTGGATGAGTGCCCTGGGGCTGTGCAGAGTAAGGACAGTGCAGCCTGGGGTGGCTGAGGAGCCTGCCACCATCAGTTGTTGCCCCTGGGCAAAGAACTGGCTGCTCATGGACAGCTGCTGAACCACATGTTCAAGAGCAATGTGTTTTAAAGGAAACCATCGCCAAAAGATGTCACTAAACTGGGACAGCCTCCGAGCTGAATCAGAAATGACTCAGCCATCCATGCAGCGACAGGACAGTTACTTGGGCAACAGCTTCATCAGCCGTCTGAGATAGGTCATCCTCTCGCACCAAATCCTGTTGCTGAGGACAACCATGTACCCACACTGCCTACAACGAGCACCCCCAGTCAAGAAAAGCCATTTCCCTGCCAATCACAAAGGGGAATGCTTGTTGGTTTTCCATTTCTGTATAAGCTCTGCTCTATGGCTTTCCAGTTTTGAGCTTCCCTGTTGGCACTCAGAGGATGTCCATAGAGAAATCACAAGTGAGACTGCAGCAGTAAATTTTGGTTTTTTTCTAGAAAATATTGATTACTTGTAAGCTCCCACCCCAGTCCTCTCCTTCTCTACCACTTAATGGACTAAACTGCTCCATTTCCAAAGAGGTATTGGAAACCACCAGCTGATGGCCCAATGGCTTTGCTCAACCAGCAGGAGAGGAGACTGGAGTGGCTGATGGCCTCACATTTGTGAATACAGTGTGTGAAAGGACACACACTTTTTACAGGGTTTTACCATCTCTTGATTTTGTTAGTCTGGTATAAGGTATTCTTTGCTTTTAGTAACCTGATTATTTTAGAGAACCTCCTTGAAGTAAAGACAAGCCACACAGCATTTCCTTGGTCAAATTTCCAAAATTCCAGTAAAGATCTCCATTACATCCATAAATGTGCTCATCTATAACTTGACCAAACATACTAAATAAAATACATAGAGAAGAGGATGAAGTATTTAATTCTGCTTCCCACCAGTGAGAGTTGGCTATGAGAAGAATACACGGTAGGATTGAGAAACCCTCCTCCTTACCAGGAATCTAAAAAGCAAGTGTCGTTGCTACATCCATCCGTAACGCTGATGAGAAACACTCACCAGAACAGCAGGTATGCAGTGACAGTAACAGTAAACTTACTTTAAGCTAGGTCACTTGGGTTAAGATCTTTGCAATGCAGAGAAGTACGAGCATGACTTCTAAGTCACGGAGTGTCATTTTCTTGCCAAAAGCCCAATATCACTCTGTTTCATTCTGCAGCTGATCTCTCTTGAGGATACTCTTACTGAAGAGGGCAATTTAGCACTACTCTACAAGCTCATTTGATTCGGTGGAGTAGCATCTTGTCTTTTCAATACAGAAAGTCCCTCTGTACACACTTTAAGTCATAAAATTGAGTTAATAACAATTTCCCTTGGAGAGCTCAACTTTCTTCTGGAAATAAAGCTGAGGAAATGCCACTCCTGGAACCTCTGATTTGTTAATTCAAGGCTTATGTCTCCCCTCCTGAATGTTCTAGTGCCAGTATTCATTATCACACTGCCAGATGCATACAGGTACACTGCCATCACTCCTTATCACCTCCCATGGCTTCTTACATCTCTCAGGCTCAGCAACAAGGAGCCACTATCTTGATAGGAAGGGCCACGGTTGTGTTCAGCTTTGGCCAGCTGGCAGGCAGCATCTCCAAACACTGTAACTCTCTATGGTCTTTGCTACTGTGAACAATGAGACAATTTAGATTAGATGTTAGGAAGAAATTCTTCACTATAAAGGTAGTGAGGCACTGAAACAGGTTGCCCAAGGAAGTTGTGGACACCTTCCACTAGATGAGGTTGCTCAAAGCCCCATCCAGTCTGGCCTTGAACACTGCCAGGGATGGGGCAGCCACAGCTTCATCCATGTTTCTCTGGGCAACCTATTCCAGTGCCTCACCACCCTCATGACAAAGAATTTCTTCCTTGTATCTACTCTAAATCTCTTTCTGTCATCCTAAGCCCACCACCCCTCGTCCTGTCACTATATGTCCTTGTAAAAGGTCCCTTTCCATCTTTCTTGTAGGCCCTCTTTTAGGTACTGGAAGGCTCCTATAAGGTCTTCCCAGAGCCTCCTCTTCTCCCAGCTGAACAAGCCCAACTCTTTCAATCTGTCTTCATAGGAGAGGAGCTCCAGGCTCCTCCTGTGGCCCTCCTAAAACAATTATGTATATGTGTACGTATACGTATATGTATGAAAAAGCACTGTAATTCCTACCACCTTTTTTACAAACACCTGTGTGTGGCTGAACAGCATTCATTCTCTGTGCAGTTCATGGCATTTGTTTCTCATGATTTTCATTCTCCTTTTTCAGACCCTTCCTCCAATCCAAAAATTCTTTTAATTTACATCCCAATTTTCCAACGCCTTTGGAGTCTCTCCTAGTCTTGAGTCATCTCACCTTAATACTCCTCAGCCATCACTGGTCATTCATGGAAACACAAGACAGGGGCAGGTGTGGAGGAAAGATAGGTGCCGCCTGCCCAATGCATTTGTCCATTCTGACCTCAACCTTTGCCAGCTGCTCTGATTCCCCAGCCAGTTTTGTACCTATTCCAGAATTGCTTCACGGCCACCCTAGACCACATTCCCCTCGCTTGCTATGACAGCGGAAAAGGCGCAGCACGGACGGATGCAGGCTAGAATTGCTTTTATCACCCGCACGCGGATACCAGTAGGTGAGGGTGGGAGCAGCCCAAAGGTGTGAGGCTTTCTGCTCAGGGCGCTGCCGGACCACGTTCCCCCGGAGCACAGCCGAGCTGAGCAGACCCCGCAACACGCGGCGCCGGTGCCGCTGCCGCCCGCCCGGCACTGCGAGGCCCCGTCGCCCTCGGCGCCGCATGCCTGGGGAGGGCCTCTGGGCCGGGTCGGCCGCTCCCGAGTGCACGGCGGGGGTCTTCGCATGAAGCCCGGCCACAGATCTCCCTATGCCGGTGCCCGCCCGCCCCACTAAGAGGCCTCGCTCCGCTCCGGAGCCCCGGCCGAGCGCCGCTGAGCCCACCCCGCACGAAGCCGGTCGGAGCCCCAGCGGGCGGGCAGGGCCCCGGGCCCCCGGGGGACAACCGCGCCCGTACCGGTAGTAACGGTCATCCTTGTAGGGGGTGAGGTCCTCCTTGATCTCGCGGTAGGTCTCCCGCACCCGCCGGCAGAAGCGCTTGACCTCGCCGCACAGCGGGCTCCCGAAGGCGGCGAAATCCGCCTCCATGCCGGCCCCGCCGCCGCCTCAGGCCCCGCTTGCAGCCATGGCGCCCCGCCGCAGCACGCCCGGCGCTGCGCGGCCCCGGGCCGGGGGCGGTGCACGAACCGCGGCGGCAGCAAGGGGCGGGCCCTGGCCGGGGCGGAGCGAGCCGCTTCAGCACCACGGACAGCGGCCGGCAGGGCGCGGGGCAGGTTGCACGTTCCAGCAGTGCTTTAGCATCGGCGTCCCGGTTGTTACGGTCTGCTTTACCCAACCAAATGGGGCCGGATTGCACCGCCAACGAGGGCCTCACATATGCTCAGTCTGCTTCTCGTGGCCATAACGCCATGAGCGCTCCCACGTCAGGAATAAAGCTGTCCGGATTTTCAGATTGGCTCCTGCTGAGCTCCAGCCGATTTGCACAGTGTCATGCTAGCTTCAGTTGTGTGTTAAGCTCTTCTTCGTGAACAAATTCACATTGAAACCCTGTTTTAAATTATTCTGTCAATTCAAACCTTAATAATTCCCATGAATTAATGAAAATGATAGTGTCTGTATAAAATATGAAAATATTTTACTATTGATATGTCATAGTTGTTTCTAGAGAACATAAACATAGAAGTCTTCTATTCTGCCCCTCCCATGTAAATATCTTCCCCACTGGTGTCCAGGAAGTTGGCTGGGTTACTTCCCAGCCTTGCCACCTGGTCTGAATTTTCAAGGCTGGAACATGCACTTCCACTTAAAATCCCCCTTCAGTATGGCACCAATAGGTGGTGACAAGAGGCTGGTCCTGGTGGGACAGAGGCTTCGAGGAAGGGTCACCTCTGACTGAGACTTTCTTTTCCCTAGTTCTGAATATTTCCAAGCCTGGGAAAGAGGCAGCAGCATGATAAAAGCCACATGCACATTTGGGCTGGATACAAGAAGGCTCCTATCAACCACGGGACTGTTGCTCATGAGCAGCCTCTGAAGAGAGGCAAAGGGCCCAGCCAGCATTAGGGCAGAGCTCAACCAGCTTCTGAGTGGCTGCTTTGAAACCTGGCAACAGGCTCGGCCTCTCACATATCTGTGACTGTCTGTACTTTACAACTCATCAGCTATGACCCTACTTGCTACAGTACCTGTGGCTCATGTAGGGTTTTCCTGGAAGTGTTTATTTCATGGTAAACATTTAATTTGTGACTGAGACTTACCCACGTTTCCCTCAAAACAAGAATTAAAATTCTTTGTTCTGTGTGATGAATATGCTGCTTCCAGCTCTCAGGCTCAGAGGTAGGAATTACAAATCAGATCTTTAAATATTTACCAAAAGGAGAAAATAAAACATATGAGGCTTCAGCTGAGTAAAAAAGCATTCACTGCTAGGAGTTACGCAGTTATACAGCAAAATAATAAAAAATAGGCTCAATGATTAAAAACTTACTACCATTTAATTACTTACAACTAAATGACCTCTACTGCATATATTAAAAACCCAACCAAACAACAACAACAAAAAACCCTAAACCAACTAAACCATAATGAACTAACCAACCAAACCCCAAAACCAAACCAGGGTTTGCTTGAGGGCCCAAAGCATCACCATTCAAGAGATCCAGTCCAGTTTCTGCCCCATGTTGTGCTGGACATTATCCAGACCAGCTTCAGACTGTGTTTGTCCTCCACACCTTGAGTGCCATGGGAGGAAATCACACTCACTATGGAAGGCTGACAATCAGGCCTGCAGGTTACTCACACAGAGAAGATGTTAGCTCTGGCCATATATTAACCCACCAACTACAGCTATTAAAAAACCTCAGCAAAATAGACAGTGTTTCAACTAACAATTACCAGACATTACAGGATTAAAATTACTGGGCTTGTGAACAGTGAAGTTTGTGTGAAGAAGTAAGCTGATTGCATATTTCCGTTGTGGTTCAGATTAAACACTCAGATACTCTGAGGTCAAGAATTCATTTTGAGTCTCCAAAACACTTTAACGTGTTGCTAAAACAAGCAACACACAGAGCTGTATGCATGTACCAGCATGCAAATCAAACATTTTCAGTGCACAGCCTCCTTTGCCTGAGCAATAGTTAGGCACTGAAAGCATACAGAGCTGCCCTGGCTGTGCCTCCTGCAGCCAAGGAAACACCCAAGGACTAAAGATATTGGTGGTCTGCGAAGCTCAGTCACCAGAAAGTGACTTTGAGAAAATGACACTGTAGTTACAAGTCTGGCCTGCTGCCTTTTTTTGCTATTGTTAGAAGTGCTGCCCTTGCTACATAGCACTAATTCTAGGTAACATTTTAAAAGTTAAAAACAATCAGCTTCCATCCAAATGCTTTCTCTAAAGAAATTTCAGGATTTTTTTTTTTCATTAAATGAGAAAAATAGTAAACTAGACTTCTAATATTAAATAGGCATTCCTGTTAAAACTGCCAATCTGTTTTCTCTTGTCAAAACCTAAAGAATGGAACATTTCAATTAGGTGTTCACTCACCCTCAGCCCTGCAGATGCCAACAGGTCACACTTCCACATTTACTGGTTGTCCTTTTTTCCTGTCCAGAGCAGTCACAGCACAGACTGGGCTGGCACAGAAAAGCATCTGGCTCTGCAGGAAGCACAGCTTTAGTAAAAACAAAGGGAAGACAAAGCTTCATAGACAGCTTTGCAAACAAGGTGCGAGTGTAATCAACAACTCACCTGCAGTGGGACTCTGCACTAGGGTATGATTTGCCCCATTAATTTCAGGGCACCTTCACTCACCTATCAAAGCCCAGCACCTTCTTGGGTCAACCTTGTTTTCCTGTTTTCCACAACACATAATAAAAGAGAGGCAGCATCTGACTGCACTGATGAAAAAAACAATTTAATATTGACAGGCCCATAAACCTCAGTTAGAATTTAAGCACCTGAAACTCAGTTCATCCCCCAGTGAATTCTCCCAAGTGTTTCTGGACTTCACAAGGGAGGCAAAGGCCCCAAGAGGCTAAGACTAAGACATGATCAAACTCAACATCTGTTCAATGCACTCATACCACGTCACAAGGACAGAGTTTGTTTTAGAGTGTGGTGCCTAACAGAAGTCCCCCATGTAGTTCTTCTTCCTGATTCTTCCCCCTCCCCTGTGTATAGTTAGCCTGTTGCAGCATTAGCCACACATAGTAAATTGGGATCATAGCTAAATACAAAGCTTGGCAATTCACTTTAAAAGCACCAGGATTATCACTCTATGCAACTGTAGCTGGTGCTGAGAAGTTAAGAGAATAAATGCTGCCAACTCAAGTCCCCCTTTTTTCATCAAAGGAATAAAACACACAAACAAACAGAAGTCCAGCTGCTTGACAAATACTTTCCTCTTCAAACCTGTTTTGAGCTGGAGAAAGACAGTAGTTGCAGCTGCTGCCTGGAAAGAGCAATTGCCTTTTATTCCCTTCTGAATGGAGTTAAAGCCTGGCATATCAAACGGCACATAAACCAGCACATATCCAGACTGACTCTCACAAGACAAAGAGAGTCTGTGCTGCTGCTATACAGCTGCAAATATGCTTCTGAGTTTCATCATATACAGGAGTTGTCACCGATTACTTCCAAATTGCATGAGTAGAAACTGTGCTGAGCCCCTCAGGAACCTCAAGCCTTTGGTCCACCCTGTCCTCTTCACATCACCTCTCCCTTGATTTTGGAAGATAATAACCCCTGCCTTACCCCAGGCCAGCATGGCTTGACAGTCTCCTCCTGTCAGAAAACCGTTCTGTCACAACCAACCAGGTCCGTGTTGACAACTGCTGCCACGTAGTGGTTGTTGTGCATGCAGAGGATCACAGCAGCGTGCTGGGGATGGAAAGGGGGGGAAGCTCAGCGGGAGCACGGCACTCACTGTGAAGCAAGGCTTCTCATTTCTTTGAAGTGGTGACACAGAGGCATCAGCTGGGACATCTCCTGACAGATGATCCATAACAAACCATCTCTGAGCTGACAGGGGCTTCGGAGCCACAGCTGCTCTTGTCATCGCTGGGAGGAATAAAGCTTAACACAGCCGGCTGCAGATGCAGTCCTGACCCTCACAGCAGCAGCAGCAAGAAAGCCTCAGCGCTCTCTCTGTATTCTTGGAGACGAATCTTCTCGGAATTGATCCTGCTTTGAAGAGATGTGAGGACAAGAAAATAAAATCAGATTTATAATCTCTTTTGATCAAAATTTAAGAAGAATCTCTTGTGTGGTGGTTTCAAGGGTAGCAAAGAGGAAACCCTCATCACTGCACACAAGGCACTGCACCCCATCATACAGCATGTCATTATTCTGCACCCCAGACAGCATGTCATTATTCAGGTAGAAGACTTCATTATACGTTCCCATCATCTATAATACTCCTGTTTCTGAACTGTTTTCTGTACATCTCAAGGGAAGCAATTAAAACTAACATTGAAATAGTGAAAAGCACCAGACATTTTGGAAAACTTCTCCTCACCTCTTAGAAGCAGTTTATTGCCTGCATGCACAGACACACATAAATTAATAGTATGAACCTTTGGGTACTGCTAGATCTAACTAGAAACATGCAGTATCACCAGGGTCTTATTCTGTGCTTGTGAATCTCCTTTCTCCAGCCAATCATGTCTGGTCTGAACCACAAAGCTGAACACTCAGTTATAAATAGCATGTAACATTTTTTTTTCAAAGTAATAGAAAACCATCAATTGTACAGGTTTTGCAGCATGTGTTTGCAGCCCACTACAGTGGATTAGCTCTTGCTTGCACAAACCAGTAAGTGTGTCTCCTGCTCTAGCCATTTAGGACTACAGCTAATTTGCAGGATTTAGGCATATTACTAAGCTCCTGGGCCTGGGCATATGTCTGGCTAAATCATGAACCAAGACCTTGGCAAATACTGACCTACACCTCCAGAGCAAATTCGCCTTTGGTCATTGCATGTTTCACACATTTACCTCTCCATCTATCCAGATGCATTTAACTAAAGCAGTCTTGATTGGAGCACTTCACAAGATGGAGATTCCACTTCTTTGAGCTTGTTCCAGTGTTAATAATTTTCATCATTGCATGTGTCCTGCTTCTTTTAGTAATTTTCTTCAGCCCCCAGTCATTAGTGCTTGTTGTGTCTTTCCCTGCTAAATTAAAGTGCCTTTTGATACCAGTATTTTAGTTCAGTTAAATTTAACATAGTGAGAATTACTTAATTATGCTCTTTTCCAAAATAAGCTAAATAGACAAATCTCTTGCTGTGAGGCATTTTCTTCAGTTTTTGAACTTCATAGTTTTTCAACACTGTCCCTTCTTCTAAGACAGTTTAAAAGCTTGGAGAGCAGAGGCAGACCCAGTATTTTATCAAGTGAAATCACTTACTTCCACTGCGCTACTTACCAAGCTGAGGATCGTCCTAGCTCTTTTTGCAAGGAGATCTCCAATATAGCACATTGAGTTGCTTATCTGCTCTGACCTGTGCCTCCAAATCAGACTTGCAGCTTTCAGAACTAAATTACAAATTTTGAAGGTTATGTCCACATTCCTTGCTCCTAAATGTGTAACTATGCATTTGCTGTATTAAAAATGCATTTTGTCTGCAACATGTCACTGCCTTGTCCTTACTGCTATTTGCCTTTCTGGCAGCTTTGTGCCATATCCAGATTTGATCAACCACCGTCCCGCATTTGCTTTAGAGTCCCGTTTAATGTCAGATCTAGTACCCCTCTCTGCAAAATCCTCTTAGAAACACTCCACTCAGTGATAAATCCATACTGCAGGCTATTTTGTGAGATCTGGGGTTCACTCATAATCCATTTGAAGCACACCTCATTCACACTACTTATTGCTATTTCTTTATTGGAACCCAGGCAGTATTTCAAATATCAATACATCAAAATGTCAAAGACCAAAATACATCAAAATCAAACATCTATCAAATCAAATATATATCAAAATCAAATATATCGAATATTAAAATATATCAAAATATCAAATGCCCTGTGAATGGAATTTTATCCACAAATTGAGGTGATAATATCAAATAACGGTGTCAAAAGACACAGTGGGATAAGATCTCTTTTTTCCTCTTCATAATAATGTATAACCTAAAATTACTTTCTCATGGTTTACATCCTTATATTAGTTTTTAACTGACTCCTATATCATCCTTTTTATCACTTTGCCTGCTGCTGGGGTCAGCATGGCTGGCCTGCTACCTCCTCCTTTTCTTCCAATATTGTTAGCTAAGCATTATCTGAGGCTCCTGAAATTTCTCAGGCTCTATAAAACTCTATAGAAACACAGAGCAGTTGGCTGGCGTTCCCTTTGGCCTGCTCTATGCCACTCCTGGTGACAAACTAGCCAAGCCTCAGCCTTTTGAAAAAAGAGTGAAACAAGATGAACTGGCAGAGGTCAATTCTGGTTATTACTGTAAGGCATTAACTGCACTGTCTGAGGAACAAGTTTGGCAGTACATTTAATTTTGCACTTTGATTCACCCATCTATTTTAGCAGAAAGGGAAGGAAGGTGTTGAGTGTGCTCAACTCCAGCAATATGTTCTCCAGCAATATGTGACACCATCTTGCATCGCTCAAGGTGGCAAAGTACAGCTAGTAGACTCCCACATTTTTTCTTAAAGTTAGTTCATGTACTTTGAAGAGAGATGTTTTTCTTTGGAGCTAAAATTGCAGAACTGGCTCTGGAGCTTGGCATCTCTTGACACAGTGCCTAATGCCTCTCTGTACCTGCTGCCTTCTTCTGGGAGAAATTAATTTCTTTAGAAGCATTTTATTTTGGGGCTGTACAGTAAGTTTCAGCTATAATAGGGTTCCAACCAGTTATTGCTGTCCACAAGAGAGAGCTGAGAATTATTAAAGTTACAGCTCTTGGGATCAGTCAGTTTAAACGAAATCCACCTCCTGGGTACCATTCATTGCATCTGTACTATGAGGAATTGGACAGAACACAGCTTGCTTTCTCACATCCCTGCATTGCTCTCAAGACTTCAATTCTTTGATGATTCAAGCTACCTCTCCTAGCTGCCTGTGGGTGTACTGTCTGGTTCCTCAGGGAACTACAATGAATATTCCTCCTGCTGCATTCCTGGGTCATTTCTGTTGCAGCAAGGATCTGTTTCACATCTCCTTTATTTTTGTGACATACCAAAAGACACTGCTGCAGTTTTAAGTTCCCTGATCTCCTCTGGCTTTCCAAATATTGTATTTGGTCCCTACAGCTGCGGTCTGTATGTTCATTTATCACCTGCTCCATAGGAATGTCCCCCTCTCAGTGAATTCATGCAGACATGATGAAATAGGGTGAGCTGTCCTGCTTTCCTATTCCTACTGCAGGTGCACTTCAGGAACTGCTGTTTGCTTTGTGGATGCTCCCTCTTCATTTTTGATGCACTGTTATGAAAAGCCCTTACAACCCCACCAGACCGTTTTCATCACTGATCAATATCCTTTGAGGCTTGCTGGTGTGCTGTGGTGTGTGTGTAGCCTTGTGTTCAAGTTGAGGCTTTGTTGGGTTTTTTCCCTTTTAATTGGCTTGATGAATACATCAAGGGAAGTAAAGAACAGGGTGATAAAAGGGAAGCTATTAGAATGCAACACTGAGGAGCTGAAACAGTATTTTATTCAATCCCTCTGAGTCAGGCACAGATAACTTGTTATAGGGCATCTCTGTGTCACTGTGCTAGAAAACTCTTTGCCAGGAACCTCCTGGGAGGAAAATCCAGTTAACTTGGTGAGCTTGCTGTGTGTAAAGCTCCTGGGAGTAGCATTCAGCTCATGGAATCAATGAACCAAGGTCAGAAAATTCAGCTGCTGGTGTCATTTGAAGAAGCAAAGCTTAATAATGCTTTTTTGATGACACTAGTGTTGCTGGACTTTGTTCAGATCCTAAAGCCTTTAGTAGCTTCAAAGTGATGATTAAGCTTCTAAAAGCGCTGCCCTGCCTGTTGGTGACATATTTTTGCACTGTAACATTTAAGCTCTACATATTTATCAGTCAAAATTTGATTATTAATACAAAAGAAAAAATATTCATTGTTTTAAAGCACAAAATATTTTCCCTTAACATGCTCATCTACTATAAAACACCTGTGAGATTCTATTTCAAGCAAAATAATTCACCTCCATGTCTTACAAATCTTCAGTGATATGATTTTACCCAGTATTTCTCTTCATCTTTAATTTCTGGTAGGCAGAGTTGCGGTTTCCAGCACTTTGTTCAAGCAAAAGCATTACTGATTTGGACATGTGCAATGACTGTGGAGGAAACACCTGATAATAAATGTGAAAGGCAGCTGTGGTTGTGATGATTCAAATGTCCACGTGGTGTCGGAGATTCTTCTGGGTGTCAATTATTCAGCCACAGCCTGCAACACCCAGCAAAAGAGGTTTGCACTGCAAATTCCAGCCTAAGTGTCCACAGTGCAAACCAACACAGCACATGCCCAGATAGCTGGGACTTACTTCATTCATTCTGGAAGAAAGGCTAATAGAAGAAACTTCCTGACACTGAGTATTGCCCATCACAGGATTTCATGTCACTGATGTGACATCTGATGAAATCACCAATACTTGGAGCTACACCTGCATGAGTTTTTTATCTGCCAACTTTCCCTCACCTACCAGTGGTAACATCACAAAAGACACACAGGCTTGTTTCAGCTCCACTAACACCACCCTTATGGGAGCATTTGACTTCATGAATGCTTGTGAATCTTGTCCAGGCTTGTGTTCCAATCATCTGATACAAAATTGCTGCAGCCAAGACTAAACACAAGGATAGTTATGTCTTCAAGGGCAATTGTGGCTGATTTGTACCCATCACTAGAGGCACAGACTGCATGCAAACTAAGAGAATTTAGGAAGTCTGAGTTTTTTTCAAGTCACTGATTAGCCCAGGGACTCGTTCATGACATGGAGAATTTATCACATAAACTTACTTTCTTCTGCCACAAATCTGAGGCCTGAGCTGCTGATGGGACAAAAACCCCCTCTCTCCGTTGCTACACAGTATTGTTCTTGAAATGAATATGTACTTTCCATCCTTTGTTGCATCCCTGTATGCCTTTTTTGCCATCTTCTGGATATATCCAACATTACATAAATCTTGTTAGCTTCTGAATCATTTGGATAGTGCTAATGACCTGGTGATGTAAGTGCTAGTTAACACGGTTCATTCTTTGGATTAAATTCATTCTGTGGTAACAGTGACAATGATGATCTCAGCAGGAGTCACACTTGTAACCCATCCAATGCCACCAGTGCCTGGGTAATACACAGGAACTCCTTTGTCTGTGTTGCACAACAGCTAATGTTTTTCCTAAGAAATTCCTTCAACATCCTTTCCTAAGCATTTACCATCTCCATTTTTTCTGCTGGTACTTGAAAATATTTTATGTTTCTACCTGGACATCTAGCCATAATGTTTCTATGAAGGTGAATCACATTTAGAACGATTTCTCCTGATATCATTATGTGCTTCTTACCTAACTTTACATACTTCAGCAGGTTATCAACAACATCAGAGAGGAAACTGGCCAAACAGCTAACAGACAGACAGCAGCTGCCTTGTTAGCACAACTGCATTTATCTCATGCCCTTAAACTTTCAAACAAAGCTTCATCAGCTACCAGACATTCTAAAGCCATAGGTACTTACAGGTCTTCATAAGTTACCTTGAAATTAATCACGTAAATCATGGCTGTCAGTAGTTTTGCAGGATTACCAACTCATTCATGTAATTACACCCTGACGACTATTTTGAGAACAAATTTCATTGTACATCCTGTTCTTTCAAATCTCTTCAGCTGATTACTTCTCAATTGCCTGCTACACTAAGATTCTTCCAACAGAACATAACGATCCAATTTAAAGGCACTTGACGTCATCAGTTGTCAGTAAAACTCTACTCAAAACCATTTGAACATCTGTTGTTTTGATGAAATTGTTCTGAACTTGTCTCTTGCAGTCAGTAATCTACACGTAGTAGATTAATGCAATAACAATCAACTTTGAGAACATGATAAATATTGGTTTAATTTCATGAATTCCATGTTTTGGTCTTTCAGACCCAGCCTCCACCTTAGGACACATCTTGGATCTTTTCTTCATTGGCATACTTACAACTTCAGAGATGCAAGCAATCTTGCTATGAGGTTGTTCACTTTTGGATAAATAAGGATGTTTTCCTAATGCATGTGGATTGCTCTGAGGATGTAACTTGCTATTAGTATGCAACATTTTCCATTTCAGAACATTTAAATGTTAGTTCATTATTCCCACCATCTACTATTTTATTTTGATTCTCTTCACATTTAATATTCATATAGTAAACATTTCCACCAAATAAAAAAAAAAGACCACTATCTTTGTAGCAGTGGAGGCAAGGATGACCATCACTGTAGATTTTCCATTGATACATCTGAATGCAAGTGACTAATGCATCAGCTCGTAAGGTTTTCTGGCCTTACTTCCTCTGAAGCAGGGTACATTCTGTCTCCTATCCTGCCAATCCTCTCCCCCGCCCCTCAACCCTTCCCCCTCAACCTCCCAAAACCCCCAGCAGCTTCACTGACTTCTCAGAAGCCTCCCCTTTCTTGACTGCTACTGCCTTGTTCTTTGGAGAGCTTTTCCATCATACATGTTCTGCAGTACTTCTGATGATACCCAGTCTGTGGCATTTTACTCCCTACTCAAGTTTTCCATGATCTCCAGAAGTGGAACCTAACTGTGGATTCTGGCAGCTCTCTCAATGATGTTCTCTAAATTTATGGCCTGAGGGGACACTTCATCAGCATTTGGAACTTCTGAAGTTCATAGCAGAACTTCCAGTGCAGATTATACATACACCATGTTTTTTGGGAAGATGTCTACTCTTTGTTTCACACTCTCTGATTTGTTCTGTTGATCAGACACAATACAGATCTGCAAAAGCCTAATTTTTGAACAGCAGATAATATGATTAGTATCATATAAATAGGAATACTAGCAGTGGATTTATGCACAATACTGGAATCTTGGTTTATACAAATAAAGCTTGTGAAAATTAATGTTTGCTGCCTCAGATTGTACTAGCTAATCTTCAGGTATATTCATTGATCAGATCAAACCAAGGATGCTTCCCTCACTAGAAAGCATCATAAAATGAGAGAGAGAAGTCACTTAAAAGTCAGATCAGTTACATGACTTCTGAAGATGAGACTGCATTTGGTTGCCTCCACATGAGGCAATTAGAAGATTCACTGATGTTTAAATCATCTTTAGTATCTTCCCTTTGCTATAACCACCCCATACAGACTTTTCTCTAAAATAAACATCCGTTCAGATTACAAAAAAGTACAAAAGTCCTAAAGGGCTTTGAAAGGAAAAGGAATAAATTTCACCAAAACTGTGCAACAAAGGGAACAAAGATACTCTTGTTTTAAGAGAGAGGACTATCATCACATAGTACAATGAGAAAGGAGGAGAACAAAGAAATGTTACTCAGAGCAGTCCAAATCTAACTTTCCTCCTTATCCATGGGGAAGTCAGAAATGGAAGACAATATGGAACAGCTGGAAAGGATAAAAATACCAGGAGATGTAACAAAGCAAAACATTCCCCCAGATGAATGAGTTTCCCTTTGATCAACGGCAACAACAACAAAAAAAAAGATTTGAAATGTGTCTGTTTTAAAAAGAACACAAAATGAGAATATGCAATAGACAGTGATAAGGATGAGGAGCGAGATGAAAGGGCCAGGATGAATCTCAGTTGATATGAAGTGCTCCAGGGTTTTTTCCTAGTTTTGTACAACTCCCTCACAACCAGGTAATTACGCAGCTCCTGAGCCTATCCCGTTAAGCCTGCATAATGAAAGCTGAGCTGCTGTTGAAAAAATTAGCAGTAAGTACAGATTGCTTCTATATTATTGATAGTTACTTTGGTAGCAATGCCAATGAAAAATGGAATATGCCATTGGGCAAAGACAACAATAACCTGTCTCGGTGAAAAAGCTTATGATCCAGCCAGTATTTATTAAATCATATATACAAGCTTAATTATACATATAGCTGATGCATTGCCAGCTTCTTTTTTAAAAAACCCTACTTAAACATTGTTCCTTCACTGTGTGCACATTTCCTGACCTTTAAACCAGGCAGCATAAATAGAGAGCACTGGGAACAAATAGCCCTTGTGTTCACCTAAATCATAAAAATAAGATAGTACTATTACCAACAACAACCACAGTCATATACAAGAAGAACAAGTAAATGCTATTAGTTTCTCTACAGGGCCACACAATGATCACAGGAATATTTCCAGGATAGTTTTTTAAAAGCTTACATTTTTGTTTACTGCAGCCCTGAAAACTTATCTAGAGCTAAGGGAGATTTCAGCAACGCTGGCAGACCCCCAAGCACTAGAAGAGGATTCTTCATGGCTGCAGTGCACAGCATTGAGACACCAGGTTGGGGACTCTTTAAGCTTCTCTTCATTCCCAGAGGCTGAAGCTTAATCTTGTGCCCTGGTGGCACTGCCTCACAAACAGAATCCATTTAAGCCAGCATTTTGCCTCCTACAATAGCCATATGTGGATTCCTGAGGAAGAGTGAGAACAGAGCAAATTCATACTGTATTTTCTCTAATATTCTCCCAGCCTCTGTCTTATTTTCAGCTCAGGGAGCTTTCTGCTCCTGTTGTAGCTTGTTTAGTGTCCCAATGGATCTCTCTTTCACACACTTTTCCAGTCTCGCTTGAAATCTTGTAAATTTCTTGTATTGCAGCATCCTTTGTCCACCTCTTTGTTCACCTCTTTGAAGAACCACCTCTTTTTGTTTGATTTCCTGCCCCACTATTATTCTACTTTTTTCTTATAGTTTCTAGTTCTTCTGCAGGAAGAGACGATCAACAGACAATCCCTTCCCACTCTTCCACGCTGCTCCTGTTTTGGTGTCTCTCCAGAAATCCCACTAAGCTATCTCTTTTTCAGGGTGAAGGGTTCTTCTACCCTTTGCAGTCATTCCTCATGTAGATGTTGATTTGTGCCTTATGTTGCCCTTCCATGAATCTTTTCTAGACCTTTAACTTTTCTGAGACAAGGGGACCAGTACCACCCAGTATGCGCAGTGTGGTGAATTGCAATTTTATGCAATGATCCTGTATTTTCTACTTTGCTCTCAATTCTTTTCCTAATCATTACCAATATTTTAATTTCCTCTTTTGACTGCTGCTGAGCATCAAAGAAATGTGATGTTTTCAGAGACCTATCAAACTCTCAAGAGGTTTCTCCTGAGTGGTAGAGTTCATTAATGAGACCATTACTGCAAATGTGAAGTTAGGACTGTTTTTCTTCCCCATGTGTATCACTTCGCATTTACCTACACTGACTTTCGCCTGCTATTTTATTGTGCAGTTTCATAAAGACCTTCATAGAATCACTTTCTGAGATTCCTGACAATTGTCCATTGTACTCAGTATTTTTGAATAACTTCATATCATCAGCAAACTTTGTAGCTCCATGTTCAAACTCTTTTCAAGGCCACCCATGAATATGGTGAACAGGTGAGGATCCAGCACAGACTCTTGCAAAACTCTGGGTCCATTATGAGGATCCACACCAGGATTCTCTCATTTATGCCATAACTAGTATGTTTGCTATGCAAGGTAAGCCACTTCACTACCTTTTCTATTTTCTCAGCCCCTAGAATGCTCATTTTAGTTAAAAAACAGAAAATGAGCACTGGCCAACACTGCATTTTATTCTGTTGTTAAAGATGACAGGACAGAGGAATCCCTCATGGCAATGTTAAACTTTTCAATGTATGAATGACAAAATGAGAAGTACCACAAACCCCAAAGGTAATTTCCTCAAAAAGGAAAGAAAGCAGAGATGAAGTAGCACAAGAATTGGCTGATATCCAGGCAGAGAGGAACGTTATTACCAGGAGATCTTTGTCATCCATCCTCCCATATGAACAACACAAAGTATGATGGGCTGGTACATGCATCAGGTTCAGTGGAACTTGTGGACACAGTTATTAAAAAGAGAAAGCATAATGGCATCCGGCTGTTAATTATTCAGGTCTTTCCAGCACAGATTTGGCATCCGCTTTAAAATTATTTAAGGTGCTTGACAAGATGCAGAATGCAACAAAAACAAGTCAGGAATTTTCTAGTCTGCAAAATTTTATTAAGCAACAGCTGGACAACTCTTACAACTCCAAATCATCAAGGAAAAATAGGGCAATCAGTCCATCTCTCAATCATGTAGACAGTAAAGAATCTCGACAAACCACATTTTTATAGGGAAACCAACAATGCTTTCTAGGCACCTTCTGCAAAATCTATTACACAAAATACATGAAAGGAGAGGCATATCAATGTAGTTTTTAAGTACAATGGAAACCAAGTATACCATGGTATACTGAGGAGAAAAAAATACACCCCCCAAAAAAATCAAAACCAAAAAACTTGAGATTCCAAGAAATGTATTAAAAAAATAGGACACGTATGTAAAAGTACACAAAGCGTGTACCAGATTTTCAACAGCTGAAAGAAAACACATGCTGGGCTTGCTGGCTTAAGAACACATGCACCTGCATGACTATATGCTCATTAAATTAATGTTAAAAACCAAATCAAATAAACAAACAAACAAAAAAACAACCAACCAACCAAAAAAAAAATGGAAAAAGAAAAAAAAAAAATCCCAAATCACATTCGAAGTTATAGTACCAGAATAATGCATTTAGAAACAAATGCAACTCCTCTTCTTTTTCAGGAAACACTACAGTGCCTTTTCAATCAAATGCATCTCCATGCTATTCCACAAGACCATATATTTTATCTACAATAAACAACGAGATCTTGAACAGACATACCCTTCCCCAAACGCACAACACGCAGAAAGAAAAAAGAGCAGTGAATGCAGAAATGGTGAAACAAAAGGCAACCAAAGGCAAAACATGTATCAAGCAAGCAAAAGAACCAAAACGAAAATTAGGAAAGTTGTGAACAAATAGCTTGAAACAACCTAAGTAGGCATTACAAGCCGAGAACTATGCCAGTGAAATATCTGAAACTTGGGTGGCTGAACACTGTTCAAAAATGTTTCTCTTTTATTATCACTTTAATCTTAACCCATTATTTAAACCATTTAAACCACTGAGATAAACAGGTCACATATAGACAACATTTGTCAGGATTCCAAATTGCTGAATCAGACCCTATCTTTAAATTTGTAACAGTGCAAACTGGAGGGCAAGCATTAAGGATAAACTGGCAGGCTTTAACGTTATACCATCTAATTTTTTTATTGAATGCTCTGGATAGGTAAGTATTTGGTATTTTCGTTTATTTTTTTTTAAATCTCACACAATCATTTTGTTTTGACCCTGCAGTCAGCTCTGGATCAGCAAACCTGAGCACTGGCATAGTTCTCCACAACAATTTGCCTTGAAGCACAAATTTCTCATTATAGATCAGCTTGTAAAATCAAAAGTTGAAGGATGAAGTTCTTAATTTTCTTAGCAAGAACTGCTTCACTGAATCCTGTTTCATTCTTTTATTTGGTTAATTGCTTTTGTCTTAAAAATCTAATTTTCTAGATGCAGCAGCAATGAAAATGCCCAAAGAAATTACCTCCTGATACATCTTCAGAGATATCAGGCAACATATAAAGCTGAGCCTTTTAATCTTAGAACTTCTCTGCAGGATTTTTTCAGATGAAAATTAAATAAATACAAAGATAAAGTAATTCCCATAGCCCACGGTTCACAAGTAGTAATTAATTTTATTCCTTGAAGAATGGTGCATGTAAATTCCAGTCCTGCAAAGAGGACCTGTGGTGCCTACCTGCGGACTACTCCTGAGGGTAACAGGACTCTAAACTGGCATTTGCGGATGGCAGATTGTGCTTGCCTTGAAGGTGAAAGGACTAGAAAATGGGAAAATTAATTTACCAGAATTTTTCCATTTTTGTCAGCAGTATAAGAACATTTGCCCTCTTATGCCAGGAAATCTATTGTATCAATCTCTAAATAACATAAACACCTTGCTCTCCTTGATGGAATCCTAGAAACAGGAATAGAAAGCAAAAATCTAGCATTCTTCAAGGGGGGGTTATACAGAACTGTCAACTATTGTTGGATAATGCTTTATAATTTTCTTAAGTGGATACATGGGTCATATAAGTCGTTCCTTATAATCACACAGTAATGGGAAAGAGTATTTTGAGTCAGATTCTACTCTCTTATGTATCCTGGTGTAACCATGTAGTGAGGCTAGAAGTTGGCCCTCTGTCTGCATGCCATGCAAGTGGCTCATGTGTTACTAATCTTTGAGTCAGATTTGCTGGTCTGGAGTGGTTTGGGGTCTCCAGAAATGTGCAGTTTCCAACATGTTGCTCTGGGAAACATTCATAAAAGTTAAAGAAAAGCCAGTGAAAACTTACTCTGTCTTCTTTCCCTTTTCTCTCAATCAAATCAGTTTTTGGATGTGCTGCGTTCTTCATATGCGGATTTAAACTGTTCCTGACAGGTAACAGGGCACCAACATAACATAGGATCACAGACATTAGGCTGCAAAAAGCAAATGCACAGAAAATGTCTAAGGCAATGATCAGGCAACCTCCAAAATCTGTCTGGAATTCATGAGAGGACATTAAAAAGTCACATCATAGAAAGCCTGGACCTACAGAAAGTCTAGGCTGAAGGCTCATCAGAGATCTTTGATGCCGGTAGACTTTCATACATCTTCATCAAAACAATGGAACAAAAACGAAGAGAGAAATGCGGAACTGTTTTACTTGTGGTTGTATCACAGAAAGTTTATTTTACTGATATGAAGCTTTGTGCAGATTTACTGGTACTCAGGCAGCCCACGGCACATATTGCTGCTACCTCTGGAACTGAGTGCAAAATTATTAATGTAATAATTCATCTTTTTTCCTCTTTCATTCCCCTCCTTCTTACTGTTTCTTACCATGTTGCAGAAACATGATACTCTCGCTGTTTCAAGCTAAAATTTGCCACTCCATGCATGGTGCACTTCATACCAGCCTTCAATTTTCAATTTTTAGACTCTGCTGGAAGCTCTCAAGTGAATTAAGCTAGAAACAAGAGGAAAACAGTGGAGAAGGAAAAACTTCTGCAGGTCCCAAAGAAGTCATCTACACTCTTTGTAATCTACACATCTTCACAGCAAACTCACTTTGTTCAGCTGCCAACAGATATTTTTGCCTGTCTGCATTATGAAATTCTGTACATTATCCAGCATGATTCTGCACATTATCCAGGTCTTCCTATATGCATTTTTAACTTCTTGCAGCAAAACATCCTGCTAGCAATTACTTACAAAGATGCTTTATAAATATAAATAAGAAAGTGTGTATAACTCATTGATACATAGTAATAAAATAATCCCTAAATCACTTATTACATTATGCATGATAAATAATTTGTCTTTTGGACATTAACAGGAAATCTGCATTAAATTATCTTAAAAAACCCACTCAAAAATCCCTAAAAAAACCCAAACCCTAAACAAAATAAAAAACAACCAACCAACCAACCAAAAAAAAGTAAAACCCCAAGACTCTCACTATTATTGCACAACTGAAAAAAAGCTTTGGGAAAAACATAACTACTGGGAATTATTGTATGTATAAAAGAACTAGATATTTCTGAACACTGCTACATTCTTCCTAGAAGAACTCAGTTATCCACAGGAAACCAGGGATTTACTAATAGAACAGAAAATGTAACATCCATCTTTTGGCTGAATACAATAGCAATCTTCAGGATTTAAGCGATTATTTTGGAAGAGGCTTTAAAATTTGTTTCCTATATTGTGTCTCAATGAAAAATAAAACAACTGTCACTTTTACTTGTTCTTTGTATAATGCAGGATCCAGTTGCACACCCAGATATTTGCATAATTTCCATTCCTTTCATTAAAATTCTATATATTTGTCAGTATATATCTCTCTAGTATGGGCTATTCTCTATGTCTATTAAAATCTTAAAATAAAGGGAGTCTGT
>JBCJKH010042010.1:2428-21259 GCA_039877255.1 Loriculus beryllinus | reverse complement strand
CATGGTTTAGTGTGAGGTGTCCCTGCCCATGGCAGGGGGGTTGGAACTTGATGTTCTTAAGGTCCTTTCCAACTCTAACTGTATTATGATCCTATGATTCTATGATTTTCTGAAAAAGAGATAACATGGTGCTTTCTAACAAGGATTTTAAAAGGAATCTAGAAGAGTTAAAGGAAATTTAAGCTACTGCACCTTCAGTTCCGATCGTTCTTTATAAGCAGTGGGGAGAGGTGGGTGTCAGTGAGTAGGAATTGCGGAATGAAAGCCAGAAAAACACGAAGAAACCAAAAGATCCATAGGTACATGTGCATACGAGTCATTCTGCTATTAAGAATAAAATTTAAAGCCTTTTTCTAGCAGACTTCCCACTGCAAGTGTTTAATTTCTCCTCCCACTTGCTTTTCCTCAGGAATAATGTAATGAACTGAGTAAGACATTTGCATTATTCATATTTGCTATTTAACGAATTCTTTGGTACACGATTCAGAAAAATATCAGAATATATACCTCTATATTCCTAGCCTTCTATTAGAAAGTTTCCAACTGGAGACACTTGTTTCACTGTCATAGGCTATTTCCTGCTTTTAGAACCAGTACTTTAACTACCAAATCCATTTTATCCCCATGAGCATGTCTCCTTATTTCAATGAATAATAATCTCTGAGGCAGAACCTTTCTTTTTACAATTCTATGTATATGAAATTTGCTACATATCCAAGTCTACCATAACAGCAATAGCTTAAAAGAATCCCTAGGAAGTCACTTAAGTGAAACTCCCCTCATAAATTCAGATCAGCTATCTTTAGTTAAATTACATTTTGCAGAGTTCCTTACCAAATCCTGCAAAATTGTTTCCGTTATTCACCCCACAACTCTTGTTAAGTTAATAGGTCTTTAATTGCTGCTGTATCTCATGTCTCTTTTGTGAATAATGTTGCCAATTTCCTGTTCTCAGAAGTGAAACAAGTTCTGAAGTTACGGTCTAGCTATATTAAGGATTATTTGGCTATTATAGCATAGCTATAGAAATGCGTGGCCAAGAGAGCAGCCACATTTCAAGAGATTTATAAACACAGAATGCAAATAAAAGATAAAATTTAAAATTGGTATTGGTAAAGCATTATTTGAGGATCAGTTACTGCTCTTCCATATTAAAAGGTAGCAACCCAGACTTGGCAAAAGCATTACTTGCTGGGAAGGTTCACACTCAGGCACTGCATAAGTTCGCAGGGTTTGTCATGCACAGTGCTAGGGAAAAATCAGGCTTGACAATTAGTGGACATGCATAGAGACCAGTGTCCTGCATCTTTTCTATCAACATTATTGGCTGCTGCCCTGGATGTAACTCAAGTTTAAGTAGTTATAAAAACTTAAGAAAAGCCAAGTTAAGCCCGTCTGCTGTTGGACTGAGGTGACACATCCTCAGTTCCACCTGTCCCCTGTGCACCCAGACCACAGAACCGTGAGATTGCTTGAACAGTAAACAGCCTTCAGCTTTGCTCCAGAGGCTGATCTGAATCCATAGCTGAGCATGAACTTGTTTGGAAACAACTTACATAGTATGCTTGACAGTCATAGGCTTGAAAACTGGCTTCACTGTCTATGTAGCTGCCAAGGCAGATACACGGCTGAGGGCTCCTCCAACTGTGGGCACTGTCTGGAGCCCCCACCTCTTGCATACGGGTGCCATATAATTAGTTTCTGTGGAAAAGTGCCTTGTGTATGGGCTGGAGGGTGGGTGGTCTCCAATTGGCCAGACCATGAAAAAGAAATCAAGTAAAATTGAAAAACTGCCGTTCCAACTGCATTTTAGGATGATGTGAATGACAGAACATGTCATAAAAAGACAGCATTTTGTGCTTTTCCATTTTGGACCAGGATGTCCAAGTTCAGTGCTCTCATAAAAATTATTCCCATAGGAAACATTACTAACTACTGTTGTATTCCTATGGAAATTAAAAAATAAGCATCCATGCTGAAAACAGAAATTCTAGAAAATACTGCTAATGTGCAAGAGAAATATCCGAGAAACTGCCATCACTTTCAAAATACATCTAGGCTAGCAAAACCCAACATCCCTTAGTTTCGACAACCCAATAAATGTGGGGTAAAGCCAGCCTCTTGTGTACGGGAAGAACATTAAACAGAGAAGAGAGAAGGCATGGTGCAATTCACTTCCATTGTTTGAGTCTACTGGGAAAAGATGGCCCTGCCAAATTCAATTTACTTTATTATGCTGGGGAAAATAATGCTTCCCCTAAAAAAGCCCAGATTCGATTATAAATACAAGCAATTATGTTTCATTTTGCAGAAGGTCATGCATACAAGAAAGAGGCACATGGAATTGTTTCAAGAGTTAAATCAGAAATTTCAGACACTGGACAGATTTCGGGATGTACCAAAATCAGGCAGTATGGTAAGTTTTCCTTCGTAGATATTTAAAATATGACGTATCCTTGACAAGAGTCCCTTGAATCCCAACAAAACCTCACTCTGTGCTACCTTTATATAGCCTCAGAAAGTAGAACAAATGATATTTTCAGTAATCTAACCTGTGATAACACTCATTAAGTTTTACAACTAGACCACAACTAACTGGCTGACATCATTATAGATGACAAGTAATTGAACTGTAGGGAACACATTTCAAATCTGTATGTACCTACCAAGTCTACAGGACTTTGTATAGAGAAAGCGGCTCACTAATGTAATTTGGCCAATAGGGCTTTTCCTCTAGCTAGACAAGCAGATATTAAATTAGCTACTATAAACAAGTCCAGCTAGATTTACCTGTGCATGAGATGGTCCAGAAAGCACACAGGGTCTCTGCAAAGCTGCATCTTTTCCATAAAAGGTTTATAAATATTTGCCATGGAAAAAGCAAAAATTAAATTCATCCTCAGTTGACTCTGCTATCATCATAACTCAAATTTATACACACACACTCACACACATGCATAACATCCTGACTCCATCTGATAATGAGAGCAAGGAAATAGTTGATTCTGCCTAATTAAAACTGCTGATTTAGTGTGACATATTTGTTAGCTGTAATCTTATCATTAGTAGTAAATTTATATATAATTTTATAATGTGAAAATTGTATATTGAATGGAACTGAGCTAGAATCATTGTATTCTATAACTTTTTTCAGAAGAGCTGCTCTCAGACATGAAGAAGAGGTATTAAGCAGATGTGAGGCCAATGGATATGCATCATTTACATCATCTTAATCCAGCAGAAATTTGGCCCTGATTCTTTGATGAACCTTTAGATGTGATACATGTTATTTTGCACCCAGTTCTCACTCACTCCCCCACTGACATCTAAAGTCTGTATTTGCCTCCCTATTTGAGATTTGCCATCCATGTAAAGCTTGAATTAACTCAAAATCTCAAAGGGAATCTCAGTGGAAGAGTTGTGTTTACTCTGTCTCACATCAGCGCTCTGTTCTTGAAAGGTCTGCTAATAAAAGCTGTCTAGAGGAATGGTCTATCTGTAAGAATCAGAGAGTGATCCAGGTACCTAAATATAGGCATCTTAGGCTATTTTAGATGGCCTCAAGTGTCTTAATCTATGTTATGATACAGGCAGTGATGACAGAGGACACCTGCACCTCTCATGAAAGATTGAGATCCAGCAGAAAATGCAAAGGCATCTAAGATGGAGTAAAAATCATACGTTTTGCCAACTAAGTCCCACCCAACATTTTGCAACAGAAATTAAATTAAATTAAATTAAATTAAATTAGTCATAGTCCATTCTGTCTTTTACTTTATAAAACTTAGCATTCAAAAAAAATTCATCCAGTTGAAAATAAACAGCTTTCAGCCTGTATTATTCATCCTAATATACACAAGCTCATCAGCCTGTAAAGCAAGGTGACTCTCACAGCATTTTCAAGGACTAGATTTCAGTGGCTCATGCACCTGCCCCAATTTAAAATCCAGCTGGCAGTCTCTCTTTCAAACAACTCTATTTCAGGCAGCAAGCTCTTCTCAATTACCTTTCCCTTCTCTTCTCCCACTTTTCTAGACAACTGCTATTAAAGAGATGGCTATTGGTACTGGATCTCTCTGCCATTCCTCACATACACTGGCTCTTGTGAAAGAAAGGGCTTAGCTGGCAGCTCAGGTGAGGAGCCTGCCAAAGTGTTGATCATTCACAGAGACAGTCACAAGGGTGCTGAACACTTGCCAGCCTGGCTCCCTGCAAATCCATTTCCCCTCTCTGCCTTCTGTGTCTCATGAGACCACGTTAACAGCCATATAAGTGAAAAACACCTTAGTTCATCCTCGGTTTTAATTCTTCTTTCTTTGGTCTTCAGGAGAACTCAGCACCAAGCAAGGCTCCATGGGAGAGTTTCAAAACCACAGGTGACTACCAACACTATACAACGATAAATGTATTAGACACAGAGGCAAAAGATGCTTTAGAACTCAGACCATCAGAATGGGAGAAGTGTCTGAACTTGCCTTTAGATGTGCAAGAAGGTGACTTTCAAACAGAAGTTTAACAGAAACAAACTGAACAAAACAAAAATAATTCATTGCACTGACAATAAAGAGACTTTGGGAAGCCTGACACTCCTGTCTGAACATTGTGACTACTTTATGTCAGGCTCTTCCTGTGCCAAATGTCAGTGTTTTTTTTCGTACAGTATATTCCCACTAGTGCAGCTAGTGGAGAACCAGGTGTACAATTCTTACCATCGTGTGTTGTAAGTACCCGTGGAATGGATTTGTAAGGTAATCTTTATAGATAAACCTCAAGCAACGATTCATGTTGTAACAGCTTCATTTGGTTTAGTTTTCAAAAAACTTCACCATGAAGCACAATGTATATATTTATGCAGTTTTTAAAGTTTATAACAGTCTGTTTGGCCATTACTACACTTTTTACTTTATAATATAAAAGCAAAGGTTTTGTCATTAAATGAATGTCTGTTGAGCTACATTCTTCATTGCTTTAAATGCAATAAAGTAATAATCTCACTTTTATATGAATAATATATTTCACATCTTTATTATTGCAGTTTTCTCTGGAAAGCTCAGAGTAGCTTTCTCTGCTGCAGCTGTGTATAAAATATTTAAAATGTTGTATGGTGTAAATAAACCTTTGTCTACATATCAGTTTCTTAGTGTATTTTATTCTGTATTTGTTTATCTTAAATTTGCATATTTATGAAGTTTTATTTAAAAACACACATACTGAATACATACTTGGAGTTTTAATAGTATGTTGTTCTAGCTCCTGCAAGGTGTTTCAAAAGTGTATGAGTAGGTTTATATAGCCATTCCTCATTTTCTTACATATTCTTTTGTGACAATGTACCATATAAGTTGGACTTGTCAGGATACTGTTACAACTGTTCTGTTCTACAATAATTCTTTGCTTGTTGCAGAAAGAAAAATAATGAAAATAAGTTCTAAAGCACGGCACCCAAAGAAAATGTTGATTTAGAATCATTACATCTTCTGCGTGGCCTTGTTTCTGTATAACTAAAAAGACTCTAACGATAAAAAATTCTGAGTTATTTTAGACAAAAAAAAAAAGTGTTTCATATTATAAATCAAGAGCAGAGCATGATTTATGTTGAAAATACTGTTAAATAATTAGGAATAGAAAGAGTAAATCCTCCTTCCCATGCTTAGAACAAGATGCAGATCTTCAAAACATTCCCTCATCTACACCATAGCAGGGGGGTGGGAAGGCAGGGATGAAATGTCATCTCAAATCTTCAGATGCCATATTTCTAACAGAAAGTTTTCAAAACTGTTCTGGTTTCTGCTGTACAGAATTGAGTATGCTGCAGCCTGCTAGCTGGAAAGCTCTTAGAAAGGAAGGAAATGTGATTGCAAATGTGCTTAGGAACAAAAAAGACTAGAATAGATACTTGTCAGTGAGAACTTAACCCAGAACACTGGTACAAGGAGATCATCTGTTGAAAGTACTTAGGATCAACCTTCAGACCAACCTTCAGGGAAGTGTTTGTCTGTAAACCCTTTCTCCAGGTCATAATAAGGTAAAACCACAAAAAGGAGTCTGACTTTGCCTGCTTTGAGTGAGCATCTCATGCAGAGTGCAGATTTCTCTAATTTAATGCTTCAGTATCTAAATCTTTACAGAAATACAAAATATCTAGCTAACAACTTGATATCAAGTCTGTCAACTAGTTTAAGTGCCTAGAAGTTAGATGGTGTAGTGCTTTATATTGCATTACATCAATTAATCAGAACTAGCCCTTATGTCTGGTGCAGAAGGAGACTGGCTATACAACCTGCTAACGTCACACCTCTGAAGTCAGATAGTGGACCAAAAACCTCTCTTGTTTTACATCAAGTTCTAATCTAGAAGGGACTTATTGCCCCTTTATGTAATGATACAACAGAAACTGCACATTTTTGGAAGATTTCATTCAATATGGTAGACATCCCTCAAGCATAACATGTTTTACAAAATTTCTAATTCTTGAGACTAAGGAAGGTTAGGCCCTTGGATCCAGATGTAAGCCTTAGCATCCTCCTTGAGTGATCTAAACATAATATAAATCCATAGCATCTTGGTATTTCAATAACCATACTGCAGAGATTATTTGAATAAGCTTTATAACACCAAACTCCTGTTTAGTGGTGGTCTAGTTACAACTGCAGAAAGCTTAGCTTAGTCTGCAAACTTATCCAGGAAGAATGATAGATCAGTCTGTATTTAGAAATATTAAAACCAGGCTGAAACCCAGTGGTTTTGCCTACTGATTTTACTTCTTCATATTCAAGCAGAGCTCGATTTCCACAAGCCAAAGGCTGCCATGTGCTTAGAGTTTGCTGCTCAATGTCTCTGAAATGATGCAAGCCAGACTGAATCCAGTAGGAGAGTACAAAATTGTGTCCACTGGCTTAAATGTTGGTAGAGTACTGAGGAGATGTTTAGCATTACAATATATGCAAATAAAAACTGAGTCAGAACTCCCTACATTATACTAGATGCAGACATGACAAGCGACCTTACATTTGCCTGCCATGGCCGGCTAGTGCCATTCGATGTGCCCTATGCTACTTTACCTGCCCTCCAGGTGTATTACAGAATGATTCAGGTGTTTGAGGGTGATTCAGGTGTTTTAGGGCTCAGCTAATCAGTGCTGCTGCAGCTGGTGCTAAGGTATATCAAGGCAGTTAGGCTTAGCCTAGAGTTTACCTTGGTCCAACTTAACAAACTTAAAATACATATTCCCTAGATGTGCATATTAAAAAACAAATACTTTTTTTGGAAGGGCCTCATTTTCTCAACAGTTTAAATACACATTGGTAATTGTATAAATCCATATGCAGTTCCTCTGTGTTCTTCTTACATTTTTTTCTGAAAAAGTTTTTTCTGGCAAGTCAATGCTAAACAAAAAGTGGTCTGGATTTTTCAACATAGGAAAGCAGTACACACAGGAAATCTAGCTGAGCAGCCATAGATCACTTATACAGCAGTTCAGGATATCCATGATTTCGCATCCAAGGCTTGCATACAAACCACGTCCAAGGCTGCGTCCAAGGCTGCATCCAACGCAGCAAGGGTTTGGTGCTGCAGGCATTAAAGTACTAACAAAGTTATTTGCCCTTGCCAAAGCGATGTTATTTTAAGCCAGAATTTTCTGTGGAGGTTAACTATGAGTTAGTCACTATTGAACTTCAGCTCTTACTCTGCAATATCTCTTGGAAAGAAGGAAAGAGAGACTGAGTGCTGCTACAAAGGATGAAAGCTAGAATAGCAGTGCTGCCTTGCTGATTCACCTTTGGAGTGTCATGCGCTTAACACTGACATATACGTAATGCCAATGACTCCTTATGACAAAGATTTAAAGCAAAGTTGTAATAAAACCCACAAATAGATAGGGGTCTTTCCATTTCATTCATTACTGGATCTGAATCTCTTCATAATCAGTAAATCAGTGCTTTTCTTTGGGAAATGTTCTCCTGATACTCCTGTGAGAACAGTAAGAACATTATTTGCTTCTGTGATGGTAAGACATAATCACCTAATACTGTTTTACATGGGATTAAACTGGGGTATTTTCTTTTCAAAACAAACAAAAAACAAGCCAAACAAAAAACCTCCATGCCCCAAGTTGCACCAGGTGAAATGTTCACTGATGCTATGATTTGCCTCCATTTCCCATAGTTGCTAGGCAATGCTGTACTTAGATACCAGATTTAACAAATGGTCTGCTTCCCACTTGGAAGCAGGCATCCATCTGTCACAGCATCACCAGTGTGCTTTCCATTGGATTATGCAAAAGGATATGGAAAACTCTGCATTAGCAATCAGCAGATGGAGACATTGTGTATTGGTACTAGATCTTCAGTTCCTCAGGCATTAGCTCAAAGCTGTGCTGTATCTCTGGATAAGCCACAAGCAGCAGTTTGTATGAGCAACTTTATTTCCCTCTCTCAAAAAGTGCTATATGGATCTCTTGTAGAATCAAGCTTGTTCTCATATGCTGAGGGAAGTAAAAAGAGAGCTACCCAGTTGAATATGTGTTTGGGGAGCTGTGATTCGTTCTGAGCCAGGTCTCAATTAGTGCAATTCTGTAACCTTTTCTACTTACTTTCTAGAAAAATCTTTCTTTGCAAAGGAAGCAAAAAAGGCCTGAATAAGAAAAATTCAGTTTCTGATAAGATAGGCATGACTACTAACCCTATCTCCCACTGCTATGTTCTGTTTATCAATTGCAATTGTAAGGTAAAGAGCGAGCCATTTATCTGATTTTGACAAAATTTTCTCTTAGGCTGCATTGGACCGTCATGTGGCAATGAAATACTCAAAATAGCTACACTACAGTACTGCTCCTCTTTTTGTTCTGAGCTAGTTTAATACCTCACTATTTTGTATGAGGAACAGTTAATAACTATTAGCGTTTCAACTTCGTCTCTTGACTATACAGTTACAGGCCCTACAGTCAGCTCTTTTTCAGGATTACAAACCTATACTCATACATGGAAGTCTTTCCCTGATTTATACCATCCTTCTCTCCTTAACTTACCAAATTCTTAAATAATTCTCAGTAAATTCTGAACTCATTAGACTATTCTGTTTGATCTCTGCAGAAAAAGGAGAAACTCAACCAGGAAGCTGCTAAAATTCCTTTTTTACTTAGTAGGAAATAAAATAAAAAGAGAAAGAAAACTCAAAAATTTAAGTTTTTAATCTAATGCTCTAGTGGAAACTACAATACCATCTCATTGAGGAAGAGATGGGCACCAGGCAGCTCCTCTTAAGTAATCATAATTTCCCACTTCTGTTTTTTAAGTAGCAGTGCTGCAGCAAGATGGGTAGAGAGTTATCTACAGCCCACTGGCTGGGGTTTAACAGTTGGAAAGTGAGTAAGGCTATATGAATCCTTTTTGCTGTAATAGTGGTTGTTTCCCACATCCTGAAAGTGTGCTGAGTTGTGAGCTTTTTTTTTTTTTTTTTTTTTTTTTTTTTTTTTTTTTTGGCAGTTTTTGTACCTGTCCTGCCTCTAGCTCTGTGTTCAGAGTTCACTTCCTGACTCTCTGCTTAAAAAAAGTTTTAAGCTAATAGGCATCTTAGCTAGGGAAGGGCTTGAAAGCTGCTGCTCATGACTGTTCAACACTATGACTAAGATTTAAACACCTGTACTTCAAGAGACGTGGGTTGTACGAAACAGTTCTTGTTGATTAGCTTGGGCAGCTATTCGGAAGCCCAGCTGGAGATTATACATTATAACAATATATATACATTACAATATACAATGAGATATCTCCTTGTCTGTGTACATTGTGGATAATGTACCGCATTCAACATATAGTCAAGCTTAGGCACCTAAACCTACATAATGCAATGCTGGACATCAAAAAAATAATCTATGTCATTTTGTGGATCAAATCTTTAGGAATTGAAATACTTTTCAAAATCTGGTTCCCAGAATCCTATTTTAAGAACAGCAACAAGCTATTATTTTTTCCCATCATCAGTTCAGTGATTTATTGCGTTATGTCCCTAGGCTGTTGACTCAGGAAATTGCAAAAGGTGATGTCTGAAGGACCTCACAGTGTAAAAAAGAAACTGGAATTGATGAGTATGTAAGTTCAACTTCTTATTCAGTGTCTCCTTGGACCTAAACACATTATTTCCTGCTCTTTTCAAGAACCGTGTATTAGAAAAAGAGATTAGAGCTCTATTTTTAGTAATTAGATTCTTAAATCTAGCAAGAATTCACTGTAGTTTCTAAAGACAGACAGGTAGAATCTATTATATCTAATTTAGAATTCTAACAAAAACGCTGTCTGCCAATATTTCAAGCACAGAACTCTGCAGGGCAATTTAGCTCTGCCTATCATAGCTGTCCAGGTTTTTCCCTTTACCTAAAGAAAAAGGGAGGCACCTCTGAAGCACAAGACGCAGCCATTCTGTAAGTACTAACATCTTGCCATTGATTGTCCAGAGAATTTAAAGATTCTGGAAGGCAATAAAATTTTCATAAAATAAAGACCAGATTTAGCTAGATTTAGTCATCAACATGTGAGCTAATGTCTAAGCTCCCAGTATAATCACTGGAGAACAAGTCAATATAGTCTGCGAAGCCTAAAGACCAGTTTAGCTACCTGCTACTAGAAGCAGGATGCAGTTAATATGAGATGTCCTACAGTTTTTGAAACATTTGCAGATACTAAAGAAACTTAGAGATCTACACCCTTCTGGTCCAAGCAGGACCCCACACTACTCCTAAAATGATTCACTTGTGTTAGGACACATGACTCCAGCTACAGAGGAAGATTCTCTCAGATGCTCTGGGATATCCAGCCTCTAGCTATCATTCCAGACAGGCATGGAATTACGGTCTAACGTCAGGTTTTCCAACTTCAAATGAATGTCATAGGTAGCCTCAGTATCACATATTGCCACTACTTATTCAGAATCCACCTTGCCTGCTCCTCTTACGAGTATTTATGTCAGTTGAAGTAAAGGATTCATCTTCTCCGCAATTGATTGTTAGACCTCTAAATCTTGTATTTGAATTATCCAGATTCTCATCCTCCTGAGACATAAAGAACCCACAACTCAAGACAAACTAAGCCGCTAAGTATTAGTAGACTGAAAAAGCACATTCTGAAAGATCACTACAGGTAAGCCAGGCATGCAAGACTCAAGAAGCCAGGAAAATTAAAGTGTTATGCTTTGAGCTGCTGTAAGATTTCAGCCACAAATGAGCTAGTGTAGAATACAAATGCTTGCCATACTGACCTGGTACTGGTCTTGCTTTCTCATTCCATGAGATTCTCCTGACTATTGAGCAACAGTCAAGCTACTTCTATTTTGTGCTCTTCTGACATTCTGGTGCTCTTATTTCTGGTTACACAAAGTATTCTGGCTACACAAGTATTAGGAATGCTGTGTGATCTCTTTATGTCCAGCTTTTTCCGAAAACTTAGAAGGTGGTGGTCCAACCTCTCTAAAATGAGTAGGACAGGGAAACTTTCCAGCTTCCTTATGCAAGCTTCTGACATTTAATAGCATTCTAAAAGAGGACAAGACACATTTTTCTATGTTAGGCCTGCAAAGCAAGAAAAAAAACCAAGCTTAACTCTTGGTCTGAAATAACTCTATGTAGTACCATCACACATAATTTAAAAAACCAAAAAAGGTTCAGAATCATCTGCCACAGCACCATCCTTTAGTTATAACCTGATGGCTATCTTTGGAGACAACTACCCAGCTGATTAAAAGGTATTATAACATTTACTTGTATTCAAAGTGAAAAAAATGACTGTTGAACTTTGACATGGAAATTTTATTCTCTGAAACAGATCACTATGTGTATAGAATTAAAGATTTGAAGTAGTTTTTTGTCTTTAATTTACCGTGGCCACTTAAGACCCTATGTTCTTCTAAAATTGGGACAACAGTAAAGAAGTTGATTAATTTTGGTAGAGGAAAGCAAGATCATTGAGGTCCCCCATTTTAACAAAGAAACATATTTGAGGACAACAGCCTTAAAAGTATGCATCAGAACTTCCAATATTAAGAACCCAGTGCAATGAGAAAATGTCCTTTCTTCACCACAGAAATTGTTCCAAAGACATGGTCCAGTTTTTGCATCTGAATAGGAGGTTGCAACCTCTGTTAGACAACCAGGAAAAAAGTTTTCTTCGGAACAAGTTCCAGTTCTTTTCCACATAAAATCACAAAGTACTGGAGAACTCTTAAAACTCCAACATTCGGAAGACACCAGAGAGCTCACTGCGGCTACTGAATTAATAGCACATTCTGTGTTGGGTGTTAGCTGGAAGGTACTTTGCTACAAAATTCTGGACTTTCAGGTCATTTTTTTATGGTTTTACTGTTTTGAAAGTTTGAGTCCACAACATTTACTTCTAGTCTTGGCCAGCCATGTGCCACAGCTATTTTATCTGCGAGCAAAGACATAAGCAGATGACTTTATGGAGAGGTGTATTTATAAGCAGATTACTTTATGGAGAGGTGTATTTATAAGCAGATTACTTTATGGAGAGGTGTATTTTTCTAAAGCTAGCCCCTAAAAAAATTTATTCCTCAAGATATGTTATCTGATTGGGAATAATCTGGAATAAAAAGAACCCAGGAAACTGTTGGACATCTCTGCTGCAGACTGCTGTTGGCCAAACCCTCCTGTCTCTTTGCATGGCAGTCCAGCTTGGACAAACCAACGCAGTTTGATGTCCTCTTCAAACCTGGTAAGAATGCACTATCTTGCATCTTTGACAATGTTCAACTAGACAGGTCTCAGAAGAGAACCCTGCAGTGCTGCATTTATAATTTGTCTGTAAACCCACAAACCTCCTGAGTCCAACTATTTTTTAACCACTTGGTATTCCACCCATTCGCTTCCATCCCATGAACATTCTAACTTGGTTACAATCCTGCTAACAAGAGCAAAAACTACCAGCTCCTGCAGCTGTCATGTCATCAAATCATTTCACTTCTGCAAGGATGGATCTACTGAGCTAATATTTGGGATTTAACAGGCTGCAGCTCACACACTGAGAATCTCTTCCATGGAACACACAAATGTATTAAGCAAATGAGATTATTTGAAGAAACCTGTCTGAATGATAATCATTTCAGGTAATTAAGTAGCTGTTGCCATACCAGCTGCTCTATCTGGAAATGCTTGTCAGCTTGTGTCCACATTTGACTTTATCACACAGCCCAAAGACAACAGAACATATTTATCTTTCTTTAATGGCTGTGTTTTGACTACTTGTGACCTGTGCTGTAACTTAGATATTGATTTTAGTCTTTAATGGAATAAATATTGATACAGTTACAACTTTCACAAAACTTTCAGCTTGCCTTTCTACACAAACTTGATGACTGGTTTAAGCATTCATTAAATTGTTGATAAGAAAGATATATTTTTACAGTGAAAGCAAGTGATTAAAATATTCTCCATTGTTTCAAAATATCTCATTGAAAAAATGCTAACCACTTACTAAAATTCAATTATGAAAGCCTCTGTGAATGATATTTCAGGATGGTGATATATTTGTTTTTATATTAGATGATAAACATTTTGGAATATTATTTCAAGACAATAACAGTGTCACATCATATTGCTATTACCCACAACTGACTATTGGAGTACCTAAAATTGGCGTAATGACAAATTCATTCATTTTACTTGTTTTCTTGCTCCTGAGCGGGAGGGTGAACACACATCCTACTGTCCTCCAGCTCGGAGGTGCCAATGGCTTCGCAGCACGACTCCTGCCCTGGGCTCACTGCAGCTACTTGATGCCCACCAACAGCAGCCAAGTTACAATGCAATGAGAAATGCAATGGCTCGGCTGAGAAATCTTTTGCTGAAGGCCACCAGAGCCTGTTCTGGGATGGAGCAAGTATATACTTCAGGTGATCCTGTGTCCACCAGTCATGTCAAATGCAAGGTCTGAAGTATGCAAACATGTTAGCTGCTTGCCTTTTCTTTCCTTTGTTTAACAGCAGAAGAAAGCTCACAATGTCCTTTTATTTCATAGCAGGATGCCAGGCCACAGCAAGTGAGGGAAGGTGCCATGGTTTAAAACCAGCTAACAACAAAAGTACCATGCAGCCACTCATTCATCCCTCCCTTTCCCCCTCCCAGGGCAGGATGGGGGGGAGAATTGAAAGAATGTAAACCCCACAGGTTGAAATAGGAACAATTTAATAACTAAAGTACAATATAATACTAGTAATAATAATGATAAGAGAAACAATAAGGGGACAGAATATAAAATTAAAAGGGAAAAGGAAAAAAAAAACAACAAAGTGATGCATAATACCACCCATTGACCAATAGCCAGCCTAACCCAAAAAACAATTGCTCCCTCCCAGGTAACTCCCCCCAGTTTTAGATACTAGGCATGACATGCTGTGGTATGAGATACCCCTTTGGCTAGTTTGGGTCAGGTGTCCTGTCTCGCCTCCCTCCTGGCTTCTTGTGCCCCTCCTCACTGGCAAAGCATGAGAGACTGAAAAGCCCTTGGTCAGGGTAAGTGCTACTCAGCAACAGCTAAAACGTGGGTGTGTTAGCAGTGTTCTCAGACTAAGGCCAAAACACAGCACTGCACCAGATAGTAGGAAGAAAATTAACTCTACTCCAACTGAAACCAGAAGCGGTATCGTACAGAAGGGATGGCCCAGCAGCAACATTACTGCCCACTGCCAGGACATGGCATTGCCCCCTCTTGATCATTTTTCCAGAAACTGATTCTTTCTCACAGCTTTTTAGGAGCTGTACACTGCTGCCCTTCCATAGTCATAGTCCAGTTTAAGCCAGAGATGAATTCAGGAAGAATCTGTCAACATGTCCTTCTCCACCAGCACTGAAGTAGTTTCACCCCCAGCCTTAAATTCCTGACCTTAGTGTAGGGATGTGCCTAACTCCACCTCCTTCTTCCTCTGCAGACCCATGTAGCTGTGAGGCAATTAGTTACATTGTAATTCCCTTGGATAAGAGAAGGGAAAGAAAAAACAAAAAACCACTTCCAGTATATCCTCCCATTGTGCATCCTCATTCATCTGATCCCAAAGAGATAACCAGATAGCATTGTTGCACTCCAGCATCAGGATCATGTAGTACAAGTCTTTATTCTAAATCACAAGAGAAGTCTCTACTCCTCCATCCTCCTCTCAGGCCTAAGACTAAGGAAGGATGTATGTTACTCTCAGATGGGCACTGTTGTTCTCTGTGATGTGCTGAAGAAAATTGATGGCTCTGCGTCTGCCATTGACCTTCCTGCCATACCTTCTTGACAGTAGTACTGATTATCTAGACACAAGAAGGATAAGAAAACAAAGTGAACTGTCTCAGCCATTTAGCAGATAAAAAGAATTAAATATCTGATCTTCTTTTCTGAAAAATTGAGAATGATGAAATCACTAAGGGCTTTGTTGTGGATTCTTATTTTCTGGACTGCTGCCTGAGGAAATGTACTAGAAAGATTGAGATGACTAACAGAAAACAGGAAGTCTAAAATAGATTGGAAAGAGACAAGATGACTTAAGTAAAGCTGCCAAAATTGCCTTTTTGTCTCAAGAGCCTCTCCAAAAAACCTTTAGCCATTCAAGTCATCAAAGGAATTTTATAGTAATCAGAAACCAAATTATTACAATTCATTGATTTCCTGGCTTAAAGAGCAACTACTGTAAAGTTTACTACCATTTTAAAGGGATGTCTCATCAGTTGTTTTTTGTGTCTACCTGCTCTCTCCATGAAATGAGAGTCAGTGGTATGCTAGTCAGTCCCACTTCCACATCAAAGCTAGTAAAACAACCTACAGTTCTCTCCAGGATGTGAATGTTTTATGAAACACCAGTCACCAATCTTGACTGACAACTCCTGCAACCTGTGGCATCTATTTGTGAAGCCAGCAGGCTTTTTAGCTTCATGCTACACAGTGTCAGAGTCAAACCTCATGAAAACTGAATTAGCCTGGATGAGAAAAACACAAGCCAGTGAGTTCTTCTTGCCAGGGAATGCTTCAGCTTCATTGCAGCTATGTTGTGATCTGTGTCACCACAGGTGGATGCAAACCAGAAAAATGTGTCCCCTATTGCCTAAGGAATTCTGGACAGGTGGAAAGGCTGGTGGAGCATTTATTTTGGTGACAGCTGGAGATGCCTGGAAGGCTGTCAGCTCTAATATAGTCAGATTGAGGATTAATTCCCACATGCAAGATGCAGGTATCAAAGGTATACAAAGGTTGGAACCCACTCAAGCAGAGAAGCATCAGCGTCTGCTCTGGTCAGCAGGGGATGTGACATTTGCTACTGTACTGTCTGAAATACACTGGTTTGGGGATTGCTAAAGTGCCAAGTATTCTTGGAGACATGCCTTACTTGAGAGTTTCAAGTTCCTGAGTACTGGAAAATCCTTCCCTTTCATATGTGAATAATGTCGATTTACTCCCAAATAAAAATGAAAGGTTACAAATGAAAGGTTACCTTAAGTGAAGGTAAATCACCTTACTTGAAGAGATAAGCAACTTAGGCTGGGTTTTGTTCTTTGTTATACCAACAAATACCTGGAATAAATCCATGGCTCTCATCAGAGCTATCTCTTATTCAGAGCAGTGTAAACAAAGTATCGGTTTTGTCTAGCTAAGCTTTTTTTTTCCTCCTGCTAGTGAAAACACAGATTTACACATGATTAAATCTCTTATATTATATGTGTATATATTTCTTTTGCATAAGTCAGGAAAACACACCTATTTGCTTTCTTTACCTCTTTTACATGAAGACTCTGGTAAGGACAGGTTGTTGGCAAGAAGTAGAAGCCGAACTCTAGCTGTCATTACCAGTGTATCCCAAATACCTTATTAAACGTTCCAGAAACATTGAGAATTTCTGTTTTGTTTGGAACTTTGCTACAACCCACCCTTTCAGGCAACATCAAAAAATAATATATATTACCTGCAGCTAGAGCTTTACCAATTCCTTACACTTATTAAGAAGAATAGATTGGGGTTTTAACAACTAGTCATGAGGGTTTCCTAACTGCAGTGTTTCCTAGATACATTCTATCACAGACACATACCTAATATTTTATTATATGTGTTCTCTCTTTAAAAGTCAGAAGATGAAAAAAATAACACCTGCCCAGCAAAGCTGTTCCTCTGAGTGTCAAGCATTAAACTTCCCACAACCCATAAACCTGTATTAGGTATAAAAAAGATTACATGGAGAGTCTGATCCAGAATACGGTCACTCAGCCCTCTATTGATTACGTTTTCAAGAGCTTGAGCAAAGAGAGACAAAAGTAGTTTTTCACCTAAACTTCTGCACATTTAAGATATCTTTGTTACAATCAAATAAAAGTTGAGATTATTGGAGTTCAATTTGAGGTTCTCTTTAAGAGGCCTGATCAGTGCATGTATCATCTGAAAAGTCTAAAGGGAATATATAAGGGGCTCCTCCAGTTCTGCAGAAGCACCATAGAGCAGAAGTTAACCCAGTGTGCCTCCAGCACACTGAGCACTGCAGATATGAGTTGTTCTGAGGAGGGAAAAGTTTCACTAGTATCCTGTTCCTTGCCTCATATTAATCATGGTAGGATCTTTAATTTCCTAGGACGAGTCTGACCAGCTTGAAACTATGTCATCCTAACAAACTGGTACAAGCTATGAGGATATGAGACAATGCATGATATGTGCACGAAATGTGGCAATCCCCACACAAGCTATGAAATTATTCTCTACCTAAAGCCTCCATAACTCTCATTAACTGCAGCAAATTGAAAAAAAATAAAAAAAAATAAAAAATGACAATGAAGCAAAGAAAATTGACTTCCAGCGTTGCTGGAGGCCTGACCCTGACCTTCATATGTGTGTGTGGTTTTGAGCATGTATCTTTGCAGAAAGACATTAGGAAAGCAACTAAAATGTGTTTTTCAAGCCCTTCCACATCTGACAGCAATTTCATTATTACTGTGTGAAAAGCTGCTCCACATCCTTTGTCAGCTTGTGAATGAAGAATGGATGCATTTATTGTAAGTGTGGGGTTTAATGACTAAGAAATAAACCGCTTTTTTCTGTAAAAACAAAATTCAAGTGTGTCCATATCAAGTGAGTTAATCTTTTGAAAGAAATTCAATACCACTTGACCAATGAAAGAAAATAAGAAACACATCTTTCTAAGGGAAAAATTTTGCTCCACATGTAGCTCCAGAAAGCCAGATTCTGGTACGCTGTCACTGGGGCTCTCCATCACAGTCAAGTTATAAAAAAGAGAATCAGGCACGCCATAGCCTCCTTGACTGCTGCAAGCAAAACAGTGAAAACCAAGCTAGCCAGAATCCTCCTTGCCAATATGCAAAATATTACTACTGAAATTCTTCATTTTTCTTTGCCCTTCCAGTAAATCACCGGGGTGCTTTTAGCAATAAATATATCTACACTCAGCCTCTAAAAATCAGTTTTGCACTGCTGCAGTAAATTTCATTTAAAGAAACACAAATAAAAATATTTATTTTGAACATCATCTTTAAGATTGTGATTTTTTGTGTGTCTTTATTTGCCTTTTGTCATCTTTGTGGTTTTTTTTCAGTAAAAGTAGATCCAGTTAAAATTGAAGACTTCAATAAATTGGAATCATATATTGAAAAGCAATTTACCATCCTGCCTGGAGACAGAGGTTTTCAATCAGTGTGTCCTCCAGCAATGAATTATGGATTAGAAGAACAGCGGCTCTTAAAACAAAACAAAACAAAACAAAATTAAAAAAAAAAAAAAAAAAAAAAAACACAAAAAAACCCAAAACAAAAAAAAAAAAAAAAAAAAAAAAAAAAAAAAAAAAAAAAACAAAACA
>JBCJKH010042007.1:0-12218 GCA_039877255.1 Loriculus beryllinus | reverse complement strand
GTCATTTATAGATCTTAATTGTTCCTCATAACCCTGTTTATAAAATGGGGGTAATGCTGCAGCTTTCTCATCTGTTGCTTGAAGTTTTATTATAGCTTGAGGTTTTTATGTATTCAAAGCTATTAACTAATTTTGAAGGTTCTGTTTGAGAAGCCTAGGGCCTGATCTGATTTTCTTTTTTTGAGTAGGTATTATTTCAAAACACTTTATTCTACAGCTGGATTACTGGTAGTTTTAGTAGTTCTCTGAATGTTAATTATTTCTGTGAGTTGGGCACCTTTCAGGTGTCTAGAAATGAGTAAAATGCATCATGATCATCTGCTGTAAAAACTTGTTTCACAAAGTACTGTGTGCTGTTAGATGTGGCAGAAATAGCTTCCAGTTCTCCAAAGTGTTGTTCAGTGGCATTAAACAGAAGACAACGCTTCCCCCTCTCCTTGCCAAGCTGTCGCTGCCTTACTACATGCCTTTCAAATGTTGCAGCAAACAAGGCATAAACAGCTTGCTCATTGTACAACCCTTCATCTTTAGTGTGTCGTCCATCCTGTGCACTGATTGAGGCAGGGGTCTTGTTGTGGGGGCAAACAGCTCCCCCCCTCACTCCAAAAAAAAACCCAACCCAAACCAACCAAACAAAACCTAACCAAGAAAGATTATTTTACTGTAAGCACGCAAGGAAGCAGAAATAAGGATGCATGGGCAAACTTAATCTGACTTTTCCTGATTTGAGTGCTTGTCTTTGCAACCTTGACGTTTTTTCAGTAACTTCATTTGGATGTAATTTAACTTTCTGAAAAATGAAAAACATGAACCTGATAGACTTCTAACACCCCTCTGCCTCTCTCTTTCCCATCATAAAAGTTCTTTTAAAAGGGGATTCATATCTTTAAAGTCACATCCACTTTCTGCTGTAACTGTTAGCAATGGATATTAAGACAAGATTATTTTCTGTGCATCATCTGGAGGGCAGTCCTGATTAATGTTACTGTCTGTAAGTTGTACAGCCATCTGTTAAACTGAAAAGAAGTTTGATTTAGGAGTTAAGGCTTCAATTGCAGACTCTGGAATATGACAATTACAGAACATACTGCTCCTTCCCAGCTAGTACCTGCCTGAGATTCTTCACTCTTCTTCATATAGACTCCTCTTTAAGTGCCAGAAAGGGAATATTATGGGCAGGGATAAGCTTTTTACTGCTGGACCAAGGACAGGTGAAATCTCTTTGTTGCAGAGAACAGTTGTATTGCTTTGTATGCTAGAGGGATCACTCTCAAGAGCCATGACCCCCTTTGTGAGGGCTCCAGAAGTACTGTGTGATCACAATAAGTAGCTGCTTCAAGTTGCACTGTAACTGTGCAACTCGACAGTTTTTTACATTCTGTATGGCACTTGGCACAATTCAGCCATGTTATGACGAGGACTTTTAGACGTCACAGTACTTAAGGGTTTAGATGTTGGAAGAAATGCTCATTTTGTCTGATGTAAACTGGTTGTGCTACCTTATTATACTTGCAACGCAGTTTTCCTAAACATGTTTATAAGTAGAGTATCTTAGAAGCTCACGACTTTGCATTGTTGTCCATAGCTGCTCATTGTGAAGTGCGGGGAGGGTATTTTTATGGTGTTCTGGTTATTTTTTTGGTTGACAATATTTTTGAAGCCTTGACTCAGGAGGTGTCTGGAATCAGCTATGTGAGATGTCTTTATCTCTTGCTGATACTGAAAACTGAAAGCTTATTCTGCAATTTGAATGCCTTCAATTTCCTTCCTTGATGGCCTTTTAGAAACCAAACCCAGTCAGAATCATGGTTAAGCTTGTCCAAAATAAAAATTTTATATGAATGTATATGTATATGATATATATATGTCCAAAATAAAAATACGCATATGAATCTGTCCCTCTAAAAAAATAAATTAATAAAAATAACTCAGGGAAGGTTTTATGATTAGTGATGTTTCATACTTTATAGTCTTTCCTTATAATTTTCCCAAGTGAAATGTTGGCACTAATGCTTTTTCTCATCTTTCAGAAGCAGAGCGCTCTGAAAGGAACACATTTGCGGAAAGGCTGTCAGCTGTGGAAGCTATTGCAAATGCCATCTCTGTGGTGTCAAGCAATGGGCCAGGAAATAGGGCAGGATCATCAAGCAGCAGAAGGTAAACTGACTAATGCTTTATTTTTGTTTTCTGTATGCTAGTTTCCATATTAATTACCAATCTCAGTGATTCTTTCCTTCAGTCTAGTTAAACAATGGGCTCTACTGCTAGTAGCAAGTCAGATTTCACTTCTTCAACTACCAAAACTAGGCTTTTTTGAAGCTGTTTCTGGTGTGAAAACTAGTGGTAGGATATTTCTTAACTAATTCTGTTTTCGGCAGTTGGGGCATTGTCTCCACAGTTGTGAAGTGGAAATGCTCTTCCCTGTGGGGAAAGGGAATTTGAGGATAAGCTCTAGTCCTCTTTACTAAGGAGAATTAAATTTTATTGTGGAAGTACTGTGGTAGTGTCCAGGCTTTTGCTTTTAGGAGAATTTTGAGGAAGGTGGTCTCTTACACAGATAAAGAATACTGCGATCAACATGACACCAGTGGGAAAGAACTTAAGTTGAGTCTTTTTACCCTAAGTATTTATATTATAGTGGGAGTCCTTTGTATCTGGGTGGCTCTAAAGGATATGTTTCTGACCATGACAGAATCCTAATTTCTGATGAAATTCATGTTGTTCTTCTTTCCATGATGGTAAGAGTGTGGTGCTCTCCGTGAGGGAATTTGATGGTTGTCTGTACTGAGTTCTCGTTAGTTCAGGGAACCCTGGAGAAGGGCATAGTACTTTTTTCACCACTTAGCTCTGTAGTCAAAGCAATTGAAATGGAATGATGTCGTTATCCTTCCCAAGCTACAGTTCTTGTCCCCATGATATTTTTGGTATGGGAGATAAGGGTGAGGATTGAAACTTCCCCCTCAGGTTCTGTTGGAGACATTACTCTTAAGAGGTAGTGCATTAAAAAATGAAACAAAAACCAAAACTACCTTTATGTTTGTACCTCTTTGTATCATACTGGGTTCTTTGGCCTCTACCTCACTCCTACTACCTTTCTGTCTTGGAAGATGACACAGCATTTCTTGAAACTGCTTATTGACTGTTCTCACTGAAGTAGTGTTTCATGTTAAGTAACCTTAAACAAATAACTCCTTTCAGAATTTATTTTTTGGTTTTCAAAACCCATTTTTATTCTTTCATTAACCTCTTCTTGCAGTGAGGTTAAAAAAAAAACCCAGCAGCAGCAAGAGCCAATCCTTGCACAATAACACCCTAGCAATGAGTTTAGGGTAAAACCAATGTCAAATAGAAGTAATAATGCCCCTCAGCTTGTGCTTTTTATTCTCATTATGCTGAAGAAAAATGGAGATGAGAGTTTGGTTTCCTTTTTCAATGTGCAATTGCTCTAATTAAAAATGCAGTCCCATTTTCGTTTATACCTTTGTTCTGTACTTAGTTTGAGATTAAGGGAAATGATGAGAAGATCTTTGAGAGCTGCTGGATTGGGCAGACATGAAGCTGGTGCTTCATCAAGTGATCACCAGGACCCAGTTTCTCCACCAATAGCTCCTCCCAGCTGGGTTCCAGATCCTCCTGCAATGGATCCGGGTAAGTCTGCTCATATACCACATTAAGACTGTAGAATGAAAGATTTGATAAAGACAACTATGGCTTTTAAGATGAATCACTTAATTTCAGCTTGAGACTGAAATACCTTATGTCATTGAGGTAGCAAGTGGTCATTGTGGTGGCTTTTGAGAGTTTACTTAGACTTAACAGCTGGTTTTCAGTCCAGTATGTGTCTTTCTAATGCTGGTGTCAAACTTCTGCAGAGTGTGTTTTGTAACACTGAGTTACATTACTAATCTAGGAATGTGGCCATCTGTAGGAAGTGCCAGTTAAATACAGAAAGCCTGCAGTGTGCTAGACATTGCAGGAAGAGCATGTTGTTAGGGATGTTTTTATGTATTGATATACATCCTGCTGTTCTGTTTACTGAAAGATGGTGACATTGATTTTATCCTGGCCCCCGCTGTGGGATCTCTTACCACAGCAGCGACTGGCACCGGCCAAGGACCTAGCACCTCCACGATACCAGGTGAGGACATACTGCTTCTCTGACTATGCTTTGGAAGGAAAATGATCTCAAAAGCTGTTTTTGCCTGCACAGACTTCCTGCATATGAAAGTGCCTATTATCAGAGCAAGATTGGATTGAAGCAGAATTTCACAAGTGTGCAGAAAGTAAATGAAGCACCATGCTGTGTTTTATGTAAAAATTATTTTTACCTTGGGAATGGCAAACATGTAAAAATATGGTAATCAGTATGGAATTGGGATTACTGTCTGTATTTCAGAATGTAGTTTGAAACTGGAATTTCCTTCAGTGAAATGTTGCTGAAACTGGTAAACCATTGACTAGTCAGACTACTCATTAATTACCCCAGTAACACATTGAATTGTTTGGTTTTAATAAGTAGTCATTTTTTGAGGAAAGACTGTTCCTCTGCAATTTTTCTTTTTTCTCATTACAGGTCCTTCTACCGAGCCATCTGTAGTGGAATCAAAGGATCGGAAGGCAAATGCTCATTTCATACTGAAATTACTATGTGATAGTGTTGTTTTACAACCTTATCTTCGAGAATTGCTGTCAGCTAAGTAAGGATTTTCATATGAATTCTCACTATCCTTTGTAATGTTATACCACCTGAAATTTATTACATAGAAGCCTTTTAGAAAAGGTTATTTAAAGGTGCATTAGTTAAATTGGAGAATGTTAGACTATTGGCTGTATTTGTGGCCTACCATCCCTTAACAATAGGTCTATTTCACAAAAATAAAACGCATAAAAGAGTGCTTATTCACTCTGTGGTTTTTCTGTTTGCACAAGATTAGCAGTCCTAATTTTTCATAGTTTATTTCTTACCTTTCTTGTTAGAACAAAAAAATTCAGTGTTTTAACTTGTCTGCTGTTCTTATCCCTAGGGATGCAAGAGGCATGACACCATTTATGTCAGCAGTTAGTGGCCGGGCATATCCTGCTGCCATTACAATTCTAGAAACTGCCCAGAAAATTGCTAAAGGTACATCAGTTTCAGTAATTACTAGCCTGTGGTTTCCTTCTAAAGTTCATCATGTGTGCAGATTCATTATTAACAGTGCTTTTTTGAGTGTGAAATTACATGTGTTTGAACAGTGGGTAATGGTGGTGAGCATCTCTTTCCAAAACACTGTAATATTGCTTTATGTTTTGGAAATCTACCTCTTAAGAAGTATCTTCCTCTTTTGCTGTGTGTATATTACAATAGATTTCTGTGAATATTACTGCTTTTGTGCTCTTCCTAGTCTTTTCAGCATTTCGTTGATTTACAAACATCAGTGAATTATGGTACTGGTTTTCAGTAGCTCAAAGGTATCACCTGGAACTTTTCTTTGAATCGGAAAAACCCGATATGATAAAGCACTAGCACAAGCTAGATCCTGTTCTTGAAAAGGCTTCTGTATAAACACGTTTTGTGACTCTCTCTCAATGTTGGTATCTAATAGTTTAAGAGAACTATATGAAGTGAAACTTAACGAGAATCTTCAGCAGATTAGAACTGCGGTGTGGCAAGGCCTTATAGGACTGTGGGTATTCCTTATAAGAATATTGCCCATGAATTACTTTTTAATCCTTCAAAATGGTGGTCCACTGACTTGCTTAGAATGTCAGCGAATTTAAAAGTGGGGAAGAGTTGGTGGTTGTATTTTTCAGTCAGGAATTTGAAGCAGCATCTGTAAGAAATACCTGTAATGTGACGAGTCAGAAAGCTTTCTCAAGCAGTTGTGACAGAGACTTTATTCAAAATTTTAATTCTGTAAGGGATTTTTGTAATGGTAGATGTCTGTACAGTATGGGTTCTGTTGGTGGGGTATTGTTATTTTGGGGGTGGTTTTTAACACTGGGATTCTATTATTCTTTTAGCTGAAGCAACTTCCAGTGAAAAAGAAGATGATGTGTTTATGGGAATGGTTTGTCCCTCTGGTACAAATCCAGATGACTCTCCTTTGTATGTTTTGTGTTGTAATGACACATGCAGTTTTACATGGACTGGTGCAGAACATATTAACCAGGTAAGGCTTTTTGGTGGGTTTTTTTTTCCCTTAAGTAAATAGGAAGGTGTTTCAACCATGGATTGTGTTAGTCTACTAATCTAATTTTGAAATATTAAAGTTGCATTGTGTAGTCTGGTATGATCATTGCCTCCTCTAATTGCTTTGTGCTCTTAAAACTGGCTCTGTTGGTCAGAGTGTGGCTCATTGTGAGTGTGGCTTTTCCCCTCTGGCTAACTTTGGCAAAAATTTTCATGGAAACAGCTTTTTGAAAACACTGCATATTCAAACTAACAACAGAGTTTCACTTTCTGGAATAAACTTCATTCTGAGTGAAGGCATGAGTTTGAAAAAGTGTTTTTTTCACTGTAACCTGGAATGCTGTGAGATTGCAAGTGCTGCAGGGAGAAAACTGTGTAACATTTTCGGTAATACTTTTTTTTAGGATATATTTGAATGCCGAACATGTGGCCTGTTGGAATCGCTTTGTTGCTGCACAGAATGTGCAAGGGTCTGTCACAAAGGCCATGACTGCAAGTAAGTATTGTATTCTCTTTCTTATAATGAAATCAATATTTTGTGGGTTTATTTGTTTACTGATAGTTAATTTTTTTCCTTGGTTGAAGTGTTCAGATATTTGAGAACAGAAGATGAATAAAATATTTAAAATGCCTTCCTTCTGCTCTGCAAGATCTGTTTTATGAGTTAGAATGAAAAGAGTAATCTGAAGCTGTCTTCTACTTCTCACTTTGTTAGAATATAGAGTGTGTAAGTCTAATTCTCAAGGTGCTTTATATTCTGAGAATAATGTATCTAAATAATGTTTTAATTTTTGATGTCTCTAGCAGTTTTCTGAAGGCAGTGAATCCTGATGACAGATAATTTTTGTAAACCTTTAATATGCTACACTTTACTAAACTCCTAGATCAACTGTAAGACAAGGAAAAGTGAGTAGGCAGTCAAAGGAACAGTCAAGAAATCTCTGATCAACCTGGAGAAAGCTTTGAAGCTTCAGAGGTTCTGTGGCACTGTTTGAGGGTGTAAATATTACAGCATTAATATCCTTGCTATAATAAGCTAACAGATATAACAGTGGTGTTACAATTCTCGGTGTTGTAACAGTTACTGAGCTTTTACTGCATGTCATGAAGACTGGCATGTTCCTTGGCTGGAAGGCCATTTTGGGGAAGGATAAATGGTCTTGGATGAGTTTCAGTTAGGTACTGTGAAAAGCTCTGTAGTGGAACTGCCCTCTTAAAATGGGTGTAGGAAACAATAACAGCAAATATTAGGTGTTGCCACATACAAACTACATTTCTCTTTTTAGCTAGGTTTTGGCGTCTTGCTGCTGCAATAAACAAGAAACTCTTAGCAGGAATCTTAATGTGCATGCTAAGACCCTTTGCCTGTGTAGAAAATGTTTGGTATGTTACTGAGCAGTGTTACAGCTCACGTTTTCCATTTCTTGTAGACTCAAACGAACATCTCCAACAGCCTACTGTGATTGCTGGGAAAAGTGCAAGTGTAAAACACTAATTGCTGGACAGAAGTCTGCTCGCCTTGATCTCCTTTACCGCCTGCTTACTACCACAAATCTTGTTACCATGCCAAATAGCAGGCAAGTTCATATTTGCAATGACCAGGGCAGAATAATTGTTATTATTTTTAAATATGTGGTATATCATATCTCCATTAATCAATTTCTCATTACAGGGGAGAACATCTGCTGCTGTTTTTAGTACAGACAGTTGCCAGGCAAACTGTGGAACACTGCCAGTACAGACCGCCTAGAATTAGGGAAGATCGTAATCGTAAAACTGCAAATCCTGAAGGTAAGAGCTGTTTCAGTGTAGTAAATGGCAAATCCCATGTTTCAGTACCTATTTCTTAAGTTGCTTTTTTTGTCTCCTTAGATTCTGATATGCCTGATCATGATTTAGAACCTCCTCGCTTTGCTCAGCTTGCTTTGGAACGTGTTTTGCAGGACTGGAATGCACTGAAGTCCATGATCATGTTTGGCTCCCAGGAAAACAAAGACCCGTGTGTATTTAGATACTGTTGTCAATGTAAAGTTTGATGTGGTATTTGAGACCTGCTGACTTATATAAAATCCATTTCCTTTCTTTTTGTTCTTTCCAAGTCTTAGTGCAAGCAGTAGGATAGGTCATCTTCTGCCTGAAGAACAAGTTTACCTTAACCAGCAAAGTGGAACTATTCGCTTGGACTGTTTTACTCACTGCCTCATTGTCAAATGCACAGCAGACATTTTGGTAAGCACTTTTAGCCATACATAGTTTTACATAGATTTTCTGGATAATATGAAACTATTAATTATCTCTGGTGATATCCTTGGAGAGTAATTTGAAAATAGCTTACTTTGTTGTACTTTTGTAAATTTGTAGTGCTACAGCTGTGATCTCCCTTTAAATCTTAATGTGTCTTGTCTTATGCTTCTAAATTACATGTCACTATATTGGGTTGTAATGACCTGTTTCTACAGCTCTTAGATACTTTACTGGGTACTCTGGTAAAGGAATTACAAAACAAGTATACGCCAGGGCGCAGAGAAGAAGCTATTGCTGTTACAATGAGATTCCTGCGTTCTGTGGCAAGGGTGTTTGTCATTCTTAGTGTGGAAATGGCTTCCTCCAAAAAGAAAAAGTAAGTGAAGTGGTGGGATGCCTGTGACCATTGGCTGCGGTGGGTTTATTTTTTCAACATTTACTGTTTTATTAAATTAGTTGATAAAAATCAACAGTAGGCAAAAACATCTTAATTTGTGGTCTGTAGGCAGCATAATGTGGAAAGTTGCAAACCTCAAGGCTGCACAATAGCTAATGATATGTCATGTAGCTTTTTAATAAATACTTATTAAACTTACATGTTCATACTGAACCTTGCTGTTTGAAATGATAGGATTTTTGGAAGTAGGGGATTTTAACTTAGAACTACAATCTGTGGTTTTCAGTAATAGATTTCGGTATTCAGCCGTAGTCTCGAATTATTGAAGGATTTTTTTAGCTGACTGGAATAGCTGTGCATCGTTGCTATACATGCAAATGTATGTATCTGTTAAAAACAATCGTCTTGACTTTCTGGAGGAAAAAATTAAAATTGATATTACCATAATATTTTTTGGGGGGTGTCTGTGTGTCTGTTAAAAAGTTATTTAACTTTTATTTTCTGTATTTTTTTTCTCCTAGCAACTTTATTCCACAGCCAATTGGAAAATGTAAGCGTGTATTCCAGGCATTATTGCCCTATGCTGTTGAAGAGTTGTGCAATGTAGCAGAATCTCTAATTATTCCAGTTAGGATGGGAATTGCACGTCCTACAGCACCCTTTACACTTGCTAGTACTAGTATAGATGCCATGCAGGGAAGTGAAGAACTGTTTTCTGTGGAGCCTCTGCCACCCAGACCGTCATCTGACCAGTCTAGCAGGTAAAGTTCACTAAAGCTTGCTATTTGTTCTTTATAAAGACTTGCTAAAGGTGGTTTTGTTCTGGGGCTTCTTATTTTGGCCAAACATTTTGGAAGTATTTTCCTACTGACATATTTCTGCAGTAATTTTAGGTACATAGTGACAGCCAAAGGTCCAACCTACTTCTGTTTTGTTTTTGAAGTTCTAATCAATCTCAGTCATCCTACATCATAAGGAATCCCCAGCAAAGGCGAATCAGCCAGTCACAGCCAGTTCGTGGCAGGGATGAAGAACAAGATGATATTGTTTCAGCAGATGTGGAAGAGGTTGGTTTTCTTTTTTTGGATTTCTTTTACACACCTAATGCATTAGCACATACTTTAACATCTGAACCAGAAACACATGCATCAGGAACCCCAATTTGTGAAAGGTAGAGTAGCAGTTGAAAAAGACCTACCGTGCTGTAAGCATATTGTTTTAGTAGAGGTTTGTAACTGTTGTTTTGTATTCATCAATATTTAGTCATTTCAGAGTATACTGTGTCTTGCATTTGACAGTTACAGTATGATTTAGAATGCTAATTAATACATCTTATTTTCCTTTTATATGTAAACTTGTGCTGTATTATAACTTCTTGTTAAGAACTTTTAAGTCTTTCATGCATGGTTGCTATTACTTAGGTTCTATTAGAGAGCTACAGGGTCTTTTACGAGGATGGTGGCTCTCCAATATTTAGAAACTAATTCTAGGTTTTACAGTCAGTTTTACCCTTTCAGAATTAAAATCTAATGTCCAATGCTGTGTTTTATGTATATGCCTGATTATTTTTTTTACACAAGACTGTGGCCTGTACAAACGTAAACAAGTTCTGTGTGACTATAAGTTCATTTGCTGTTCATGTCAACTCAGTTGTGAGCTCATCTTTCTTGGATGTGAGGTTTTTTTGTTTTCTTTAGTTTTTAATATAAATTTTGCGTTGAGTTTTTGAGAATATGTAGATTATATCTGATATGGAAGATATTCTAGTATAAAATTGCAATGCTCTTTCCAGGTTGAGGTGGTTGAAGGGGTAGCTGGTGAAGAAGACCATCATGATGAACAGGAAGAACACGGTGAAGAAAATGCGGAAGCAGAAGGACAGCATGATGAGCATGATGAAGATGGTATGTATGATGTACATCATGCACATTACTGCTTGGATAACCAAGCTGTGCATCATAAATAAAAGGTATCTTTGATGTCACCAGCAATAACGATATGGGAGACTTGCACAAGTAGAGAGAATCCAAAGGTTTCCAATTACATGTCATAGAATCATAGAATGGTTTGGGTTGGAAAGAACCTTAAAATCATCTAGTTCCAACCCCCTGGCACAGGCAGGGGTACCACACTTTAGACCATGTCACCAAGGCTCTGTTCCAGTACCTAGCCACCCTCACAGTAAAGAACTTCTTCCTTACATCTGAACTGAACTTTCTCTGTTTAAGTGTAAACCTGTTACCTCTTGTCCTGTTGCTACAGTCCCTGATGAAGAGTCCCTCTCCAACATCCCTGTAGGTCCCCTTCAGCTATTGGAAGATTGCTGTGAGGTCTCCATGCAGCTTCTCTTCTCCAGACTGAACAGCCCCAGCTCTCTCTTCTTCTTCAGCTCTGTCTTCTTATGGGAGGTGCTTCAGCCCCCATATCATTCTCAAGGCCCTCCTCTGGACTTGCTCCAAGAGCTCCATGTCCTTCTTATGTTGAGGACACCAAAATTGCACACAGTGTTCCAAGTGGAGTCTCAAAACATCTTACAAAAGGAGATAAGGAGAGTGACAGATAGCTCGTAGTAGGCACATTAACACTTTTATTTTTCTCTTTCTGCTGGAGGAGAAAATACTAAGGTGCCAAAGGATTAAAAAAAACCCAAGCCAAATGTTATGTTCTTGGTTAACAATATATATTTTGCCTTTTGTATTTGCTACTGTAAAATATAGACATAACTTAATTGAAGGATTAAAAAAATAGCCCAGCTCTTGCATGGTCGATGGTAGAATAGTGGCTATGGTAGATGTGTTCTCAGAAGGGATCTGAATTATGGTAAGCTAGTTCACAAACCAATTGGAAAATAATAAATTAGGGTTCAGTATTTTGAATAAAATTAATCCCGTGTGTATGAAAGTTCTTGCAATTAATATGACTTGCATTTAGTTAGTTGGGGATTAGATGGCGCAAAACTATGATTTAAAAAAAAATTATCTCTTTCTGGCTGTGCTTTGTGTTTTCAGTCAATACATTTACAGTACAGAAAATCTGTTTATTCACTCGCTGAGTATTCAGGACATTTAATTCTTAAAAGTTGAACTTGAATAGAACCTGTACTTTTTAATTACATTTTTTTAAAGTTTTCAGGTATTCCTTAGATATTAATTTGAAACCTTATATGTTTAATTGTGCTAATACATGTGCATGAAGAGTTGCAGAGTCTTTGGCTTGTGACTAGTTCTGACTCTTTAAAGTCTTCATTTTCAGTGTGTGTGTTGAATGTGTATGTGCAGTATGGTGTGAGAGGGCCAGGGGCTGCTAACTGCTGGAAAATAAGAAAATATACTCCATGTATTGCTGCATGTTGGCATTGCTTTTATGACATCGCCTTGGGTATCCATTAACTTCTGTAGTAAGAGG
>JBCJKH010042004.1:0-12807 GCA_039877255.1 Loriculus beryllinus | reverse complement strand
AAGAAGATGAACACTCCCTTTTTACAAGGAGTCACATGGAAAAGATGAGGGGTAAGGGGTACAAGATACTCTTGAGAAGATTAAAGTTGGACACAAGAGGAAAATTTTTCACAATGAGAACAATCAGCCAGAGGAATAATGTACCCAGGAAAGTGGTGGATTCACCAGTGTCAGACACTTAAGATTCATCTGGAGAGGGTGCTGGGACATATTGTCTAGACTGTGCTTTTACCAATAAACGTTGGACCAGGTGATCCTTGAAGTCCCACCTATTCTCTGATTCTATGATCACATTAAAAATTGGAAGTGTGTAAAATGTGTAAAACTTTAACAATAACAGCTTCTAACACAGCAGTAGAAGCTTTTTCACATTGAATATTATATTCAGCATTCCCTCTCCTCCAAAGATTAAATTGTGTTGATGCATTATTTGTTCTTCACTAGAAATTAATCATTAACAATGCAGAATGTGCCTAGTGATACAATGCAGAGACAGAGCTATTTGAAGATACTGCTAAAAGATCTTGTGTGGACATCTGCACAACACTGTATTGTCCAAAGGGAACCAGAGTACCATTGGTGCCATTCACACACAAGATATCTTTGTAGCCTAATAACAAGAGGAAAACAAACAAACAACAAACAAAAAAAAAAACCACACAAAAACCCCACCACAAAACCCCACAAAAACAAAACCAAACCAAAAATAACACCAATAAAGCCAAAACTAGTTACCTGAAATAGTTTTCATTTTCTTGGAAAAGTTATTTCAATTGCTAGCATCCATAAGGTATCAAGCACACTGCAAAAACATTATTCATATATAAGCACATATACATCTGTATACATTGCACTGACTAGAGCACCTGGTGTTAAACAATACTGTTTCTAAGAACATGGAGTGAAACTTCAAACTGTCATAGACGTAAGGCCATTTACTCACACTTCCTTCTACTACTGGAGTTACCATGCAGTTAAGTTCATACTATGATCAAATACTACTTCATTGACAACCTATCTGTCCTCATATATTCCTCACAAGAAATTGTTAAAAACAATTTTCTATCAAATACTTCTCTTTTAAGCCACTTAGGCATTACATTATCTGCTTATTTACTGTGGCAAGGCAATACAGCCATATAAAGCAGAGACAACTAAGCACCTAACAGTGTTGTAGAAGTTATTACAATGATAAAAATTATTTGGCAGAGCTTCACATTTGCAAAGAGCTCTCCTTTTCAAAGGGGGAAGGTTATAATGGCAATCATTTCACTGGCACTGAAATTAAAATTATGAAGTTCATCAAGAAAAGCTTTGTGTATGCATTTCATTAGTAGCAGTGTTATAGTTTAACTTGGTGAAAGACAGCAAGCCATTGATCAGTGGTAGCACAACAGCATCTTGCAATGAAGAAGAATCAAGGTGCTCCAGGAAACTGGAAAGTAGGAAGAAGTTGCAGTGTGAGTTAAAGTAAGGAGGCAATCTAAATTACTAAATACAGTGCTTCATGAAATACTTGGGTTTGATCCAGACAAACACTTTCCAGGTTGTCAGACAAATGTTTTAATGTCTGTTGAATAAGACATTATACCAAATAACTAAATTAATCAGAAAAAAACAAAAATACAACAAAAATGAAGATATAATTTGGTAGTGTTTTAAATCCTCCCCCCTAAAAATATATGTAACAAGGCACATTAGGAGAAATATATTCAATTATTTTATTATTCAATTTGACTTGAACACCTGAAACTAGTTCTCATAATTTAAGACAATGGGGAGAAGTTTAAATTGCCTTTTACAGATGTAATAATTTCATTGTCTACTAAAGTGCAATGATTGTTATATGGCAAAAAGTACCAGCACAAAACAAAAGCCACAGACCAAAAAAACCCCAAAACCATGAAAAATACACTTTCTAAAGACATTAAAAGGGTACGTATTCAGCCACTTTTTAAAGCAATTCAAAGATAAAAATAACACTGAAAAGATTTATAAACCTGCATTTCACCTTGTTCCCTGCAAAAACATAACTCTCTACATTTTCCAAAGGCAACTTATATACTTTAAAAGAAAACAAATAATATTAGGATCCTTAGCATTTAAAAAAACAACCAACCCAAAACAGTTAATGTGAAATGAAATAAAGGCAGACAGGCTCATTAATTATAACATTTTGAAGCACTAGGAAATATGTCTGGATTGCAAGTTACATTTTAGCCATATTCTTTTAGTTTTGCAGTTGGTCCCAGTGGCTTCAACAGTCCTGAAAGTCTTTTTGACATCTTAAAAACATAACTTTTCAGCAATTTACTCTTCCTGCCAGCATTAAAAAGAAACTGCTGAAAAGCATTCAGTTGAGGAAAGATCTAAAAGATGCTTTATTCCTCACACAGAACTTTGTGCCCATTAAATTTTTTGTTTCATAAATAATTAGTAATTAGACTTAAAATTTCTATTCATTCCAAAACATTTACATTTAAGACATTTCACATGCACAACACTACTGTTCCTTCCTTTTAGACTAGAAAAGCACAAACTCTACTGAAAACTAAGAATTTGTAAGTTCCAGTTATCTTAACCTTTCCAGAGATACAAAGTGTTCAGAAACAAGGTAGTAAATACATTAGTGCTGCCCCACTTTTAAAAAATTTTGGTGTACAGTAACTATTTTAAACTTCACATTTTTGTTCGTTAGAAAACCAGTAGATCATATTTTTATCCCTTTCCATTTTCCTCATAGGTGTATTCTCTTAAAGTGTGTTCTTTAAAGAATACATGTAGGGTTAAGAGTCCTACCAGTGCTTAAATAAATACAGAGAGCTTCTTACTAACAAGTAACCTTTCTGAGGCTTTCAGGTGGGCTGGTAACTATCTGTATGTTTAAAACAAAATAATTTCAAGGAAAGCATCAACTTAAAGTTTGTTTGTGAATACACAACAGATTGTACTTAGTAACCCACATACAGTCTCCTAAAACTACTGATTTCTAGCAAGCTAAACCCATGAAGAAATGATGCGCTGAGCTTTCAGAAAACTGCCATGAGACCTTCTACACATAGTGCTAATTACATCGGTGCTAAAAGGGTTGCTAAAGCTGTTGTTCTTAAACCTCAAAATTCATCTTTGAAACAGACCTAACAGTTGTTCAGTTGCTTTGAATGCTGAAGAAGTTTGATGTAAGAAAACTGATTCTTGCTGTTTCCCTGTACATATCTTCAATTTATTTTATTTTTTTTTACATTTTTGCCAAAGAGATTCTGTTAATACAAAACTCAGTTGCTATTTTACCTGAATTCAAGTGTATGCTCACAGCATCCTTGTACAACTACAACTTCAAAGCTTACTCAGCCAACAGTTAAGAATCAAACTCCAAATTTGGCATGTACAGAAATTTTCAGGAGCATCCCTTTATTTTATTACAACACTGTTAAGAACAATGATCCCATCACTCAGTATTAACCTGACTGGCGGCTGTTCAAGGTGCTTTATCTCAACTTCGCACACAAGGATTGCACCTTGCCTATGACTTGAGGCACGTAAGGCGCAGTGCAGAAGTACAACAGTTCAGACACTAGAGGACAGTCTGTTCATTTGGCTGAACCTCTAGCTTTGCAGTGCGTGCTCCACATAGCTTCCTCTCTCTTGCACTAGATTCAAGTTCGCAAGCTGGTGAATCCATTTTCAGGAAGCTTCTCCTCAGATTAAGGATTTCTTTAAGCTAGTTGATTTTCCCTCCTTCTACTTAAGTCTCAAAGCGTTGCAAGAATTCTTGAAAATGATATAATTAACGTCAGTACTGTCTGTCCAACACCAAAGACAAGAGCTTCTAAGGGAGCCATATTCTTTCCTGCTACTCTGTAAATTCCAGCCACTGCAGCACCTAAGAATCACAAAAAAACCAATGATCAAAACACAGTAAAATTCAAATATAACAAATTACTTACTATGTCTATGCATCAGCTAGTTAAGGAACGTTCGCAAGCTCTGTATTACTTCATGGCATTATAGAATTATTAGCCTTGCTTGTATTTCTCTAGTTATACAAGTCCCTCAGGAATGATTTTCCCAACTGAACGAGATTAACTTTTACAATATCAGTTTGATTTAAGAAAATTAAATCTTGTCATTGCCCAGTAGACATTTTCAAATGTTTGGCTGAGTTTGGTTTTGGCTTTTTGTTTGCTTTGGTTTTTGGTTGACTTTGTTTTGAGGGATTTTTTAGTCTGTTTTCTTTTATTTGGGGGAGAGGGGTTTTTTTTTGTTTTTTTACATTTTTGCCTTCTGCTAATTTGAAATGCAAAAAATCCCCTAAAAACTGACTGAGTTCAAAGTGTGGTTTAATTGGGCTTGCATAGGCAGACAGGGATAAGACAACAGTCAAACTGCTAGCGTCTACAAAATAACTGTAAACAATTACAAATTTCTTAGCTTCATTTAACATTTCTGTTGAATAACCTGGTCATAGTGTGCCAGTTTAGACTTAAAGTACCAAACTGTTACCAAATATTTAGCAAATCATGCAAAATATGAAAAGTATCAAAGTATTGCGTTGTTATCCATGAACGTGTATGACAGGATCTATGTGTATGTATCCATGAATATGATCGGTGAGCTTTCTCACCAATATGAAATGGCCAGGATAAACCAGAAACAAAATACTGTACTGTAAAGAAACCCGGGTGCTACTAACTCCCCTCTACTTTCGCATACTGAATGTCTCGCATTTGGAGAACAGAAGTCACAGAGCAAAGGTACAGCTGTGATATCTTGGAGCAAATGCAATCTTTGTATCCATCAGTAAAAACAATAACGTTCTAATAACAAATAATATTTTCTGCTCAAACAACTTCTGACACTTTTAAAGATACTAATTCATTCAGAAAAGAAATACAGGCTTGTATACAGCTGTGTCCACAAGTAAAAATGTTACTGAATCCAAACCTCAAAAGTTCATGTAAAATGAAGCTTTCATTTAATACTTTCTGAACTAGTGTTTTCTATACAGTGCTTGCTTTCCTTGCCTACAGAACAAACATTAAGTTTGCCATTTTTTTTCAGAATGATTTTTTTTCTGAAGACCAAACCTAAAACTTATTTATAAACTTTCAGTATGTCTAGTCTCAGATGCTATGTAATCATAATTAAATGCTTCCAAAGATCACAGAGGTTTTTTCAGGCTCAAACTGAAAAGCCACCACCATTTCTTTTAAATTATAGGCAAGAGTTAAAAAAAAAAAAAATGGAATTTCCTAGTTTTTGCAAAGTCACTAACAGAAACAGTCTGCTGAAGTGATCAAAAACTCATTAGTAACACGGAAATACATGAAGTCCCAACAGATTTTCCCGAAGTACAATCTGTATCTGAGTCATCTGTTACTTAAAAAAAGTAACACCTCATATTTACAGAAGTCTTAAGATGAGTAGAATTCACTAGTTATTGTGGCTATAACAGCATTAACAAACACTCTTAATCAGACTGTTAGGTGAGCTTTGGATTTCATTTACTTATTTATTGTTGTGGATGGGTTGTGGGGTATTTTTGGGGTTTTTTTGTTTTGTTTTGTTTGGTTTTGGTCTTATTTTGGTTTTGTTTTTAAAAACCCAAACCATATCCTATAAAGTCTGTTTTGTCAGCAATATCTCACCAAAAGGGCAGACTTATGGTATTTCACTCAGTTGCCTTGGATAAACTTTTCCATTTGTTCTGTGACTATCTGCTGTCAAAAATTGAAAGAGATACTTTAGATTGAGCCCAGTACTGATATTAAAATTACTTTGGTGATTGAATTCTGAAAGTGAATTGAAATTGGCTAATTTGAGATACCAGAATTAGATGCTATTAGTTCATCAACAATGGAAATTTTTGGCTTCTTGAGAAAACATTGAGATATTCTGGAAAATAACAATAATAAAAACATTAAGAAGTGGTAGCTTAATAATCATGTATTTATGCTCCTCAATTAACTGTGTGCAATAGAACCTGTAATGCATAACCCAGCACAACTGGTACAAAGCCAAAGTATAGTACAATAGGCCAATGAGGGAAATTAGAATTTGTCACGAGAAAGGAGTGTGCTTGCAGAAAGGAGGAAGGACAGACCCTTCTGGGTAAAATAAAGCTAAAATACCTGCCTCAAACTGCCTGACATTTACCTGATCTTCATAGGGTTTGGGGGGTTTGGTGTTTTGTTATGTTTTGGGGTTTTTTTAGTTGGCTCTTTTTTGTTTTGTTTTGGGGAGGGGAGGAAAGGGAAGGTTGGCAGTACCCGCTACTATTCAGTAAATTCTTTATAACTTTTTTGATAACATTAAGTTCCATAATTTTTCAAAGCCTATGTCCTGGGTTCAGCTGTAGCAGTCACTTTTCTCCTTTTCTTAGTAGCTGGTGCAGTGCTGTGTTTTTGACTTTCAGCCTGGGAACAGTGCTGATAACACTGATGTTTTTAGTTGCTGCTTAGCAATGTTTATTCTGACCAAGGAGTTTCTGAGTCTTATGCTCTGCCAGGGAGAAGGAGAAGCCGGGAGGAAGCAGAGACAGGACACCTGACCCAAACTAGCCAAAAAGGTATTCCACACCACAGCACATCATGCCCAGTATATAAACTGGGGGCAGTTACCTGGAAGGGCTAGATCACTGCTCGGGTTGGGCTGGGTATTGGTCAGTGGGTGGTGAGCAGTTGTATTCTCTTCCCTTGTTATTTCCGTTATCATTATTATTATAGGTGGTAGCAGCAGTGGTTTGTGTTATACCTTAGTTACTGGACTGTTCTTATCTCAACGCGTGGGAATTAATTTTTTTTTATTCTCTTTCCCATCCCTCTGGGAGCAGGCGGAATAAAGGGGGGGGGGAAGAAAAGTGAGCAAGCAGTTGCATGGTTCTGAGTTGCTGGCTGGGCTTAAACCACAAGAGCCTAGAAACTGAGGAGTTTGCTGCTCTGCTATATGCTGGTGAGAAGATCCCAAAAGGCCAGACAGTTTGAAAGCTCTACTTGAGCAACATTAAACTTGCACTACTTGATAATCTACACACTGCATTCATTCACCTACACAAATGATGCAGACGATTGGAAATACAAAATGCAAATTGAAGCCAGCTTGCTATTTCAGTTCCTTAAACACTGGTCCAGGTATATCTAAATAACTAAATATTTCAACCTGCATCCCAGTTTGCAACACAACAGCTATTAAAAATACTCTCTTTAATATTTTATCACCATAATTTGTCTCCAGAAGCTCCCCACAGAATTTCTTTCAGTAGGAAGTAATTCAGTGCTGTCTAGAAATAAAATTACCTGAAAGTAAAAGTATATGGCTCACCACGTTGCAAATGCTCTACACAAAAGCTTTGGGACTACAATGAGTCTACAGCCTAAGCTAAGAAATTCAGGTGAATTTACACATAAACAATACTACTTGCTTATTAAATGTTTTGACCTTCAAAACAGGACACTAACCATACAGTGTTTCTCCTCTTTTTATGCATAGATAAAAGACACAAGTACTTTAATTTGAATAACACCGAGCATAGACCTTTCCACCACAGACTTTCTTGGTCTTCCAGTAATCTTTCTTTGGATGTCTCACATCACATTTCCTGTTTTCAGTTCTTAAGAAATGCTTATGTATGATAGACCCTGTAACTGGGCCACAGCCATTCTAATCATAGCACAAAAATTGGCATAACATCTAATGTAAGGCACTGAAATGGTTCCACCTCACCTTAGAAAAAAAAAAAAAGCAGAGTTGTACTGAACCATACTATGTTATGATGGACATTCTCCTAGGCTGACAAATACACAGCAATTAAAACACCCTTTTAAGGAAAGTCTTAATGAAACTTTCAATGAAATTTGCATTTTTATTTCATCTTGAAAACCAACAGGCAAGGACTTTCAGTAGCAATAAGAAATTATTTGTCACAAATCACTTGTGTATATGAGTAATCTGAATTAATACCACTGTTCTGGTCATCTGGGCAATACACAAAAATGGGAATTAAAGGCAGAAAGGCTTGCCTACAAACTATACAAGGATTGCTAGATTTACAGCTCCTTACTTTCAAAGGTCTTTCATCTTGTCAACCACACTGAAGATATTTGGGCTGAAACTACTGCTCAGGTTAACACAGGCCCTGTTCAATCAATTTATTTTAATGTTGAGAACTCTTTACCAGCCTTCTTTCAGATAATAACTACTTATTTTCTTCCCCACAAACAGAAAACTCACCATGCTCGTATTTGCCTGGGAAAGCTACTGTAGTCTGTAAATTAGATAAGCTGGATATGATGAAGCCAAAGTGTCCTACTGATCCTATGGCATATATTTCAGTATTGATACAGATAATGAAAGATGGGGAAAACAGAATCTGATATCAATAACTCTAGATGAAAACAGCTAAGCAGCATTTCCTCAGAACATTCTTGGCAACATCACTTATGTTCCACATTTGGTCAGGTACAACATTTCTGGGCTTCACTACATAAAATGCCAATTATTAAACAATGCAGAAAGCACAAGTTTTAACTGCAGCTCTGTGAACTTCACTGCAGGTTGCTTTAGCAGAAAAACTGGTTAGCAGCTTATCTGTGGATACAATGGCAAGAAATTAAAAAATATTTAAAGTGTATTTTAAGTGGTAGGTATTTGCCTAACACCATAAGAAACTCTGTAACAAATGCCCTTGTCAAAGAACATTTTACCCTGAACACAGCACAGCTGGGAGGTATGAGGTGGAGGGGTCTATTGGCCTTTCTTTCTCTTTCCTCCCTACCGCAAATAAAGTAGAAAGTAACATTAAGTCTAATCCAAGCCTGGAAAGTCCTTTCAAATTCATGAGCCATGTGTAACTTCCCCAACAAATGGATTTTCTTAGCTGTAAATCACTACCTACATTGCACCTTTATTTCTTTTAAAAGGCAACATCATATCCAGGTGCAATTTAAAAACCTCCAGCAGGCCCAATGAAACAAGCAGGAATTGGCAACCAATAGAATCAGGACCTCATTTCCCAAAGAAACTCATGGCTTTAAGGGTACTAAGAGGTGATCTTGATCAGAAATCTCCGACAAAAAAAAAATCTGCAACAGGTATGGTAGGACACAACCACTCTTCCTGGTCCCAAGCAGATATTACCTGCTGAGCATACACCTTCTGAATAGCTTGGTACCAAATGTGCAAAATCAAGGAGTAGGATGATTTCTGCACTCCTCTGACAATTTATAGTAGTTATCTTTACACAACTGAAGAGCAACTCAATAGTCTTTATCATTAGAATAGCTATACACCTAAGGAAAAATCCTCAAACAATTAAATTACTAAAAATAAAAAAAAATAGAAAAAAAAAAGAAAAGTGATTTTTTTTTTTTAGTGAACTTCAGTTTTGTTGGGGTTTTTTTGTTTGGTTGAGTTTTTTTGGGCTTCCCCTCACCATTTAGAAATTAGATATAAAACAAGAAAGAAACACAAAACAAGAGACAGACTTACTGGTTATCATTGCTCCTGTTACAGAACCCAGAAATCCAATGCTGACCACAATGACAGAGATCAGTCTTCCCTGCCTATGCCTCTGCAGCATCACAAACATTAATACTCCCACAGCACCATGGACAAAGAGAGAGGAGAAGAGAGCCCAGAGGAAGACCCAGTACCACATCTCTGAAAGAAAGCAGGCAAATAAAGGGTTAATAGTTCATAGACAAGAAGTTTTCAAGTAAGAAACTTTAAAACATTGTATACATCAACAAGAGAAAAGCAATAGCAATACTGTTTCCATCTTAAAAGGAATCAATGTGATAATATCAGCATATGCCCAAGACACCTTCCCCTTTTAGCAGCCTATCATAAAGCAGTAACTACTATGACCAAAAAAATTATTGAAAAGGATTCTGGTACCATTTTAATCCAAATGTATTATTAAAATAAGTCCATCATTCTTTTAATTGTTAATTGCAATTTCTCACTAGGTATTGTAAGTACCCCTGCAGAATGAGATATTCTCTAGAACAAAGACAGAATGAGGAAAAAAGGGAAGAATTGTTTGGGTTGGTTGGTTTGGTTTTGGGGGCACTGTTTGTTTTAACAACAAGAGACAGCATCAGGTAACATGAAATGAGAAAACTGAGATTAAAGACTTTGGTTTATCTACCCAGGAGCCATAATAAGAGTGTTCCATCAAATTAGCTTCAAAGGCACAAATAAAAACACTACAATTTCAACAAGAAATTTTAACACATCTAACTCCTTGCTTCTAATTGCTTAGCAGAGAACTTCATAGAGACAAGTAGTGATTACTATTTAAATTACTAAGCAAGGACAAGAGATCATGAGAATGTGTGGAGTACAAACATTTCTCTGAAGACCGTCAGACATGAACATTACCTTCAAAGAAAAGAGCAAAAACCATCAATGAAGCTATATCAGAATTAAAGAATCTTTCTCACTTGGAAATTTTCTAAGACTCAATATAACTCAGAAGGGTGAGGAAATGCAACAAAACAAGGGTCTGGGTTTTGCCAACTTAGCTACAGCACATATTGATCATCACAGAATTCACAAACTGGGGTACATTTTCCTGACTGACATAAGCCCAGAAAACTGTCATCAACTCTGGATTTTTTTTTTTTGCTGCAGTTCTCCCTTAAATATATATACACACATACACACAGCTTCCTTATAACAGCAGGATATAGATTATGCCTGACAATTATTGCAGCTTGATTCACATTAGTCATTTGAGGAGAAATATGACTCAGATAACTTGAAAAATACTTAGCAGCTCAAAGAAAATGTACCATGAAAGGATGTTGAGAAAGAGTGGCTGCTACACAGTAACTGAAGTCCTTTTAGTCCAGTATCAATATTATATGTATATCCATAGTACAGAGTTTTAAGATCTTTTATTTAGCAGTAGCTAACCCTTCTGCTTTCACACAGGCACAAAAGGCAGAACTATGCCATAGGACTTAAAACTCCACTACATTATGGTAATCAAAAGGCTCTCTCAAGAGAGCATCAAGGAATATGGTAAAACTACATTCAATTAATACTTCAGCTGTATGATTATGGCAGCTTACATTCAGTAGCCAGTTATTCCAAAGCAAACAGCCAATATATACATATGCTATGAGAAGGAGAAGCAATGCTCTTGATACTGTCTCTTGGAAAAAATGTCTGAGGGACAGTCCCAGGACACTGCACTTTCAGTCAGTTTCTCCTAAAATGCCATTGCAGCCTTAAAGTTTGAAATGGAACCAAAAAAGTCTGTTGGAATCTGATCCTGTCAGACACCATCATTCCCTGTAATTTCCACAGGCTTTACTAGGCACTGCATCAGCTTTTAGGAAATCATCCTTTGTGTTCATTGTCAATCCTCATCAAGTGGAAAAGACAACTGATTTCCAGTCTTAGGAAGATTTCTTAGGAAGACTGTAATTTTAGAAGAAGGGGAAAGATTATGGGAAGGCTAATTATTCCTGGGTAAGAAACCAAAAATACTTACAAACCCTTACACAACAAAACAGCTTCATTGAGAGTAACTATCTTTTTTCTTATTTACATTCCAAATAAAGCTCAAGGAAAATTATCATCACCCCTCACTTTATATTTAGAACAGGAGACATGGGAATAGAAACAGCCCCAAATGTCCTGTTGGATAGAGAAATAAAAACATGAGGGGTTTGGTATGCACTTTTTTTTCCCCTACTTCTTAAAAAGAACATACACTGAATGCATTCAAAAAGAAATCAGGGAACATCCAGAAATACTCCTTGTTCCACACAAATGCAGCTGCAGCATTTAAATAAACCAGCAATAAACCACCACTTCAGAGTGGCGTAAGTTTCCAAGTCAACAGCATTATAACATCAGTGATGCAAGAAATACAGGTAGTGTTACATATACCTCCAATAACCCAGTACCTTCTTATAAATAGCCTACAGTTTTGCCAAACTGACTGTAGATGCTAAAAATTGTAGGTGTTCACTTCAGAAGAATTGAAGTTAAATAGGGTGGATAGAGGACACATCGTGTCCAGGGGTAGAAGAGGGAGGAAGAGGAGAAACTTTGTTTATTTGGGAAAGAGACAGAAGGGTTAGGGATACAGGCCTATGATACGCCTATCTGCAGAAGGCAGCTGGCAGGGTGGGAGACACAGCAAGCAGTGGAGTTAGCTGTCTTTATCCTGTAAAAGAGAAAATTAGAAACAATTCTAATTTGGGTTAGAAGGGACCTGAGAGATTGTCACCCCTAGCATGGGCAGGGACATCTTCCACTAGACCAGGTTGCGCAAAGCCCCATGTTTCATTTGGAGGTGCTTTTTATTTGACAACTTCATTAAGGTCATATGCTTTAGATTAGGTATGTAAATTGGTAGAAAATAGATAAATTTGTTAAAAGAATGTGTCTGTAAAGCTTTCCTTTACAAAGTTACTAGACAAGGTATGAGCAGAGAGACTAGAAGGGGTTTTTCTGTCCTTCCCCTCCCTTCACACACATTCTTGCTAAAGAATCTATTCATCTACTGCAATAATAAATGGATTTCTTTGAAGGAAAGGAAAAGTCTTCCTGGAAACAAAGCACAAATCTGCCACTCCATCTCCTGATGGGAATTATTCTAGCATCTCCCCTCAGTACCAAGATACCTCTAATTTCGCAGAGATTCATTGCTGGTTTTTCTTTTTGAATGGTTATTAGCAACGAATAGATAATTTATACTGTTGCATCCTGATACAGAAAGAAAAAGAAAAAGAAAAAGAAAAAGAAAAAGAAAAAGAAAAAGAAAAAGAAAAAGAAAAAGAAAAAGAAAAA
>JBCJKH010042002.1:14312-25406 GCA_039877255.1 Loriculus beryllinus | reverse complement strand
AGCACAGTATTGTTAATTTGGTTGTTTCAGTAGAATGGTCTAATAGTCCTGTTTCTTGGTATCATGAATGGCATTGTCAGGAGACCAGCACAAAAATGGAAGATTTAAGAGGTTCACTTTTGCAGAATCTTCACTAGTGACAGTAAAAATACAAAAAGAGAAAAGAACTTAATCTGATTTTCTAACGTTGGGTCATATTTTGAGAGATAATGAGAGATTATATCCCTAGTGGAAAAAGCATCTCTTTTTTTTTTTTTTTTTTTTCTTTTTTTTGTGTGTGACAATTTTCAGCTGGGCACAATTGAGAAGAAATATAACTTAAACATTCACAATGTCATTTTAAGTTTGCCCTTTAAAGGCTATTCAGACATGAGTGGAGAGCAACATGACTTGAATATCTCTTTAATTGACTGAGAGAGCTCTAAAAATAGAGACACTGTGAGAAGATGAAACTAGAGGACACAGTTACATGTCTGATCATAAGCCAACCACAAGCCTGTGCTGTCTTTTTCCATAATATTCTTCATGTGAATAAAGGAAGCTAAAGGAAAAGTTAGAAGATTAAGTTTGGGGAGTATCAAAATTAGACAAGTTGGTTTTCAAAGGATGGAAGATCATGTCATGTATTCTGTGACTTCTTTGTAAAAGAATGAAAATTAAAACAGTACAATGAGTATAACAGGCAGAATGGGGTGGTCTTCTTAGCCAGAGAAAGAAGTCTGGGAAGAAGATGTTTATGTCTGTCATGTTTGAATGTTAGTGTAATGTGCTAGCAAGTACTGAGACTGGGGTCACCGTGAGATTCATTAATGACCTGTCATCTCAGTTGGAGACATTCTCCACTGAAAAACTTCAAGTCCTTTGCTCTTTCACCACTCTCCTCTTCCAAGTTACAAGGCTGAGATATTTACTGTTAGGAAAATGGCTGAAGCAGGCCCCAAAACTAAGAGGAGAGAAAACCCTCTAGAGACCTCAAGCATCTTGCTGGTCTGTGGCGCTCAGCAGTAATCAATCCAGCACATTCTTATTATGCTAATAGCTTCCTGCAGAGTGAGTCATCTTGACATTCAATAGATTGCCCTAGATTTGCTTGTGCTTTGGGAATAGCTTTTAGTGAAAAATAAAGTTAGTTTTAGTTTAATAGAAAGATGAAAAACTATTTGCTGGGTCTAACAATAACTTGAAAAACAAAACAAAACAAAACAAAACAAAACAAAACAAAACAAAACAAAAAAACAACCGAAAAAACAATATGTTGTTTTTGTGGCTACTCTGATTTCCAGTGTTTTGTTCAACTGGCAGAGGAAAGTTGCAGTTCATTAAAACTTTTGACACTGTCGTCTCCAAATTGCAACCTCAAACAGAGGATAACACGTTATTTTTTTAAAAACTCTTCTCTCAATGAATGTAATTATGCCCCTAAGAGTTTGGGCTTTGTGGTGGTTTTTGGTTGGTTGGTTTGTTGCTTTTTTGTTTGTTTGTTTGTTTGTTTTTTCCCCCTGGCAAATGGAATGGAAAGTAGAACATGAATGAGATGAGCAAGATGTGCCAAAAATGTGCTATCAAGAATGCAGGGGCTGTATTTGCTCAGGATAATCAAGATACAAAAAAAGTATTAAAAGCTGCCTCAGAGAGCTATGCAGTTCGTTACTACTATGGAAACCTATGAAAATCTAACGCACTTCGCATTGTGTAAACTGGAATGATCTTGGCTAGTGCTTGGACCATCCCTGCAGACTGACAGCCGCCAGCAGTGGGGTCGGGGATGGGACCGGACAAGACCGGATGACATGACACACAGATCAACCAGGGGAACAGCGGCTGCGGCTCGGAGCTGGCCAGGGTACTGACCTGGGATGTTTCGCTGCAGTGGGTGGTCAGCGTAACAGCACGGCAAATGACAGTTAAAGACTTACCTGACTGATGCAGAGACACTGGAGCACGTAAGAAACACCATATATTGACCAGTTTTCAAGCTGGAGTAGGAGGTTGGACTATATTACCTGAATTATATGATACTAAAGCTGAGAGAAGCGCCAAGTCAGTGGAAAAAGGCACGTCTTTGTGCGAAATTAATTTTGTTCTGTATTGCCTTTCAGTAGGTTTGCAGTTGCCTCAGTGTGCTCAGTTTAACTTGACTTCTAATTTTCAGAGTCTGACGTAAAAACTACACCACTGAGACCTCAATCTTAGGTTGGGTTTGGTCCCTGAAGCCATCAGAGGAGCTAGCCTCAAATGGACTTCTGTGTAGGTTTGCAACAAATGACATTTTTTGTTTGCATTTTGGGAAACCTACACCCTTATATAATGAGATGACACTTTTCCCCATTTTAATCTTATACTACTAAGTGGTTTATTACTGATACAGAAATTGTTTATCCAAATCAGATTATGATAACTTATTCAAACAAGGTCATGAATTACTCTCATGCCTCTAGGTGAAAAAAAATTTAAGAGTTTTATTTTCATTACTGGAAAAAATAGTTTATGGAAATTTCACTGATTCTGTAATTGTAGCAGCTTTTTCTCTCTGCCTCCCTGGACTTCAAAGCTTTTGTTTGCACAACCTTTAGACATGACACTGCATGTCATTGCACTTTTGTCTAATTGCTTCCTTGTTTGGTAAACATTCCTTGTTAAACAGTTGGGTAGTCCCTCACTATATGTAAATCCGGTTATGCTACTAACCACTTTTTTTACTTTTCAGAAAGTTCTTTTAACCTTGGCTCTACATTTCTTCAGAAAGACTGCTCTAAATGGAGATAGTGCTCTAAATGCCCTTATTTCATGTGCAGTCCTTAAAATTCTTTATATTGTTTTCCTTGTCTATGTTTATTTGCTTTTCAACTCTTATAGGTCAACTTTTTTTTGTTGTTAGTTACATGAGCCAGCTCACATGCTGTCTACGTTTGTGGATAAAGGATAGGCTAAAGATGTAAGATATAGACTGATGCAGCTTCCTGACCTGACACAGATATAATGGCTCTTTGGAGCTGAGTACATTTACTGATTCCTCAAACTGATTTTTAATTCTTAGTGCATTTTACGTGTTTGGTTTGACTGTGTGCTATGGGGAGAAAAAATGTCATTGCTCACTTCTTTGAATTTGTGCTATTGTTTCAATCAATTCAGTACTGCATTAAAATGAACCCACTCACTCTGTAAGATTATACTGCATGTTGGGTTTCTGAGCAACCTACTATCATAAGGTTTTTTAATCCAATCACTACCTGTAAACTTTTCCAAACAGCTTGAAATACCAGAACCCTCAAAATACATCTTAGCTATACTTTCTTTGCTGTGGTTATCTTTGCTGTTTAACTATATTTACTTAATTGTAATAAGAGGAAATAATTTTATTTTATTTAACCAAGAAAGATCAGTAAATAGATCTGCATCTGTACTGTAAAATTTGTCTTAAAGTAGTTAGGAATTTCCTCCATATCTGTAGGTAAAGCTTTCTTAAGAGGCTCAATTTTTCTCATTAATAGAGAAGAAAAAAAAAAATGTGTCTGCAAGTATTAAAGAAAGTCAGCAGTTCTTCCATGCTGCCAGAAACCAATCTCAGTGTTTAAACTCTGCTCAAGCTCTAATTGCAAATTTCCCAGAAAGATCAATCCTTGCTAGTTGTCTTTGATGTCTTTTTAACTAGTGAAACTCAATAGATGTCTTTGATTCATTTGAATTATTTAGGGGTAAAGCAAAGGCAAGAATGTTTTTTTATTAGTGGAGCTTTTCCTTGTAGAAGTTCATTGTTTAATATACCAGTTAAATGGAAGTGCTTTTAAGACAGTCTGAAAAGTAAAAGCCAGAGCTTTAAACTTGGGTGTCTACCACATGATAACTAAATCCGTATTTTGATGCCTGTATGAGCTCCTTATTCATATCATTGGGATCAGAAGGCCTTTAGGAATTCAGAGAGCTATTCCATTGTTTGACTGTTACTGTCCTTTATACAAGTAGAATTGGAAGCCCTGTGTATTTTTTATGAGCTGAAACTAACTTTATTGCATATACTGTGTGCTACTAATAACATTTTAGAGAACTTTGTGTTTCTATAGATGGATGAGGTTTTTAATAAATCAGCCACATATATGCAGATGGATCCCCTGACACTTTCTTCTGAGTCCTCCTGCGTGCTGTCTTTCCTACCCCCACCCACATTCAATGCAGGCTGTTGTTGCGTTTCGGAAGCATTTGTATTCTGCTCATGTGATTGTAGAAACATTCATTTTGTATTAGTTCTACAGGGTTAGGGTTGCTCTTGAAATGCTTAGTAGCTGTGCGTTTCATTGTGGATTGGTCCTAGCAATACCCTTGTACACATATGAAACTGCCGTGAGGAATCCTTTGTAAATCCTGGAAAATATGTGAGTAGTACCACTTACTGAACAATAGTTGGTCTTGCAAAATTCCCAAGCATTTTCTTATCTTCGCTAGCTGTGTGTTGTCCCACACTCTTACTAGAGAATAATTCAGCATGAAAGTACATCGTCTACTTTTTACTACACCAGGTGTAAGTGGGTACTCTGCAATTTTCCCTGGTCTGTTTTGGTTTGTTCCTTTTCTTCCATCCTGAAATTGCTGAGGGAGAAAATACATCAGGTTTGGAGGACTTTGTTACAGAGCAATCATATTATTTGTTTTCTATCTACATTTCTCTAACTGGAATATAATAGCTATTTACCGTGACAAAAACTTCTGTGTATAAAAGTAAAAATGTGCCCCTACACGCAGTAACTTCCACAGCTAAGACATTGTATGCTTCAATGGACGATATTAGTTTAAAAGGATATACTACATTTTCCCACGCATGCAAAATAGCTCATTAAACTCTTGTAAAATAGTAATTACTCTTGTTGTTTAATAGACATGCAAGACATTAAAAAAGTATTTTTTTCTCCTGTCCTGGGTTCAGCAGTAGCAGTCAGTTTTCTCCTTAGTAGCTGGTGCAGTGCTGTGTTTTTGTCTCTCAGCCTGGAAACAATGCTGACAACACTGATGCTTTTAGTTGTTGTTCAGTAGTGCTTGCTCTGAGCAAGGACTTTCTGAGTCTCATGGTCTGCCAGGGAAGAGGGGAAGCCAGGAGGAAGCAGAGACAGGACACCTGACCCAAATTAACCAAAGAGGTATTCCATACCACAGCATGTCATGCCCACTATATAAACTGGGGACAGTTACCTGGAAGGGCTAGATCACTGCTTGGGTAGGGCTGAGTATCTGTCGACAGGTGGTGAGTGGTTGTATTCTCTTCCCTTGTTATCTCCCTTACCATTATTATTATTGGTGGTAGCAGCAGTGGTTTGTATTATACCTTAGTTACTGGACTGTTCTTATCTCAAGCTGTGGGAGTTACATTCTCTTGATTCTCCTCCCCATTACTCTGGGAGCTGGGGGAGGAAAGAGGTGGTGTGAGCAAGTGGCTGCATGGTTCTGAGTTGCTGGCTGGTCTTAAACCATGCCTTTCCCCTGAAGTGATGATTTGTGCTTAACCTTCTTTTCATGAAAAGCCTAGTCAAAACTCAAATATGTTTGGATGCACTTTTTTTTTTACTTAAGCTGAGAGCATTGTGTCAGTGCAACCCTGGTGCATACAGTTAGATGGGTGTAGCTTTTTCTGCTCAGACTTGGAGCAGATTAAGAAAGGAACAAGGAAAGAGTGGAGGATGGGCAAACTATTTCAAACCAGCATCTGAAAGTTTGCTTTCTAAGCCCCAAAGATTGTTTAGGGGTTGCTGCTAAGCATTCAGGAGAATGCAATATCAAAAAAACACTAGAATACCTGGTATGTCCACATGTTTTTCTACCATCAAGTGCAAGAGAACTGGGGGGTGTGAATTGCTGTCTGATGTATAAATGCTGCACAATGTGAGTATTTGAGCCCAAGTCAACTGCAGTCTAAGAGGGAGGGTGTTGTGTACCTACCTTTGAGGGTGCTGGCAAGGCTGAAAACCCCACACAATGGATGGTTTTTTCCTCCAAGCTCGTCATGGCATCTAATGGTTCCAGGAGGTCAGGTGGAAAGGTTTTGCTGAGTGTTTCTCGCAGATGGCTGTTGGCAGAGTTTGACTTGACCTATGAATCAAAGTTTATCCTTCTTACCACACAGAACTGAAAAAGAAAAAGATCAAGTGTGTTGTTCAAGTATATGAGCAAGCAGTTAGGGAAGCCAACAGAGGCAGCTATTTAAAAATTCTGGTCAAACTGTTTCTTGAGGAATTTGTACATCTATTTTTTTCATTTTGTAGAGTTTACAGGGTACTGGGTTTCTTCATGGAACAATTAAATGCACCTCAAGCCATGGAAATGTTGAAAACTGTAACGTCTTTCAGAGTAAGAGACATCCTCTCCACACCCAGTAGGCTGAGTTTCTTTTTTTTAGTTAATCATGCAGCAATATTTCTTTTTTAATCATTTTTACTCCAACCTTTGGGGTCCTAGTGCATTGCAAGTCATAAACTTTGGATCCAGAAATCTCCCAAAACTTTGCGTTTTCCCACTCATTAATGTCTCTTTTGTCTTATAAGGGAGAATTCTTTTCACATTTCTGGATCATTCATTGTTTAAAATGCTGTTTATGATACACCATCAATAGTCTGATTTCTAAAATAAACCATTACAATCTTCAAATGTGCATGGTTTGGCTTTGTGTGTGTGGTTTTTTTGGATTTTTTTTTTTTTTTTAATTTTCCTTATAATCCCCACACTGGGCTGGCTGATTCTATTGAATTAAATGCCATAAGAGCAATTTGAAATGTTCTTTTAATTCACGGCAAGTACTCACTTACAGTGACTTCATGCTGGGTGGAAAGCTATTAGAGATCACACCTTTTTGAAGTTCCTACTTAAAGTACAGCTTGAGCAAAAAGTGACTGCCAGCTAGTTAGTGGTACCCTGTGTCTTTTGTGAATATGCAGGTATGTTCCTAAGTGTTCCTTCTTTGGTGTGTGGTTGTTCTGAAGTTAAGAACCCCATGTATTCTTTTGGGTACAAGATTTTTTCCTGCAGCAGCAGGGTAACATGTTCAGTCTCCTAAGTGTTCTTCTGCATTCCTATGTCCACATAGAAATATTTCATGAGATATTAATCTCAAGAAAAAGTAACACTGTCTGAAGTACATATTTGTTAGGAGCACGAAGTTTACATGAGCTTGTATGTTTAATTCCACTTCAATCCTTGAGAAAGACACAGCTGTCGTGGCTGAGACATGCTTGTATGGGCCTACAGAAAAGCTTGCCCCACCTGGACTTTTGTATAAGAAATGAGATTCAGATTTCAGTATTTCTTAGTTGGCAGTGTGTCTGGGGAGAAAAGAAACTAGTAGAAAAAAAAATAAAGAAAATAAGGTAGCTGGATCTCTTTCTTGTCTCCTAGAGGGATTTCATAGTCACCATCACAATTTCTTCTTGTGGTAATTGCTTTGTAAACAAATATTGAGGTTTGGTAGTATGAGAATGTGAAAAATCATACCTGGCTTATTTATTAATATTCATAATTATCATACACATGATCATAATTATTGTACACATGCTACAGCATGTGCCAGGGTGCTATATGCCTGGGATCAGCCTGGCAGGGGCTTAATTCTGACCTGTTCCACAAAAGGACTGTAAGTATGCTTGTATCTATCCCTCTGTTTTGTGAGAGCATTACCATACAGGCAAGGTTTTCGGCTTGCTTAGAATATTGCACATTATTTCATCTACTAGTGGATTATAGAGAATTTTGTACAAGTTATAGCTAGCACACACATTTAGCAACTTTCAGTGGAACATACATTCTGGTTCTGACAGATTTTGCACATTGAACCTATAACTTTTCACAACTTCACTAAGGTGTTTTTGTAATGCAAGTTTATAAGAACACAAAACAATTTAGGAATTATATGGAATTTAGTAAATCTGCTAGTAAAGTATCAGTGTGGTTTCTTAATGTGTTCAAATTCATGTATGTGCCAGCCCACAATATTTGCTCAAGATTTACGATGCAGAAAAGATTTTCTCTCTTTCCAGCCCGCAAGACACTTTCATTCTCATCCATGTTTCTTCTGTTTCTGCATACAAAAGTAAATTCTAAATTACTGTTAATATTTTAGATGCATTTCAAACTTTGTACAGTTATTTTAATTGGTAGCTATAAACAAAAAGGCCAGGTTGAAAATAAATAGGTTTATATATGAAATGTCTGAAAAGCTCACACATGTGAGACCTATTAGATAACAGTGCACCCAATTTTAAAGGAAATACTAGTGAAAAAAGTCCATCTTTTAGTTAAAGTTTTCACAGAAGAAAAATGCTAACGCTAAGCATTTTTTTGTTTTTAAGTGAAATCAAGTATTTTTCTGCTAAAATAACAATTACTTCTAAAGGATAGAATGAAGATTGTCATTTGTCTCCTTGTAGTGGTGTAGTGTAGGTGGGCTGAAAAGCCCTCTCTTTCAGGAGGAGCAGCTCCTCCCGGCGTCTCTTGTGTTCGTTGCTGTCAAGTTACTTCTTGCTCTGGCTCCTGTACAAGGAGCCACAGCCACCCTCCACATTCCGCTATAGAGAATACGCTGTCCCCTACAGTGATGGTTTTTGGAGCCAGTTGCCGTCAAGCTGTCATGTCTTGACAGCTCTGTAGGAGGAACAAAAGGCCCATCAGACTGAAGATGATTTGTGAACAATGAAGGAGTGTTTGCCACCCTGCCATGTCTGACAGCTAAAAAGCTGAGGCCACTGTTGCCTATTGTTGACACATAGAGAGCTAGCCTTTAAAGTTTCAGCTGCATCCTAAAGGTGCAGGAAAATGTTTTGTTAAGACCAGAATTTGGCTTCTCATTAACTCTCAGGGTTTTGCTGGCTCCTTAAGAAAATCAGTCGAACAAAACCCTTCTCATCAGGATTCTGCCATCTCAAAAGGGACAGTAAAACCACAGCACTTCTTGCAAATTAAGGATTCTTATTAAAAAAAACCCAACAAACTATTCTAATGTATATTCTCAATGTTTTCAATGTTTTTGACATCTGCAGCATTAAATCAGGCAGAATATTGTAATTTTTCCCAGTAAGAACTTGGTTGCTGATTAATGTCTTTGGCAGAGAGTGGGCAAAAATTAATGCATTAGCAATGTAACAATGAAGTCAAAGCAAATTAGAGTAGCATTATCTAAAATAAATTGTATTTTGTTAGTACTATGTAATGTTCTTTTAACTGATGACAATGATTTATTTCGGAGGAGATGAATGATGAAATTAATCAGTGAATTGCTGGATAGATGCTTTCTTAAATTAGTCCCATATTCAATTGAGAGTCCTAATTGCTTTGTGTGCTTACTTGTCATTGAATTTGCAGGGGTGTGTGCAGGTTCTTTTGTTTACATGAATATGAACTGGAACATCTTCATTGATTATTAGTAGATTTTCACTGTTTTAAACCAGGGAAAATTAAACAGTGGGGCCTTTCCATCTTTGTTTTTTTTTTTTTTTTTTTGGAGATGCCTTTTCAAAACCCCCTTATTCAATCCTTTTTTAAATTGTTTGATATTTCCTTTTTCAGGGAATTTACCCTGCTTATTCCCAGTATGCAAGGTGGTTTTAGTTAACAGTATTTGCTTATTCTGGGGTAATGATTGCTTAAAATATGGGGATGAGTTGGTCTTTATTTTTACTTTTTCTCAATTCCACTAGGTGAACTGCTGCTGTGCTATCTTTTTTTCTAGTCCACCCACAAGACTCCAGCTGTTTGTTAAAATTTTGTGAATGAAGAAAATAACAAATGTGTTGGTGATGAAAATAAGAGTTTCAGGAAGCTAATATTAATGGAAATGCTTTTGCTACAACTTTACAGCCCAAAGGCAGCATTTGTTAGGCCACCTTATAATTCTAAGGAGAAAAACAATTCAGCTTTTTTTGTGAGCATTTAGCATAGATGACAGCTGGGTCCCCACACTGTGAGGGCTTATATGCTGTTAGCTATGAACTGACAGTTTGCCTAGCAAAGAGTTACACTGTGGGAGGTAAAGAAGGAAAGCATGAGGAGGTTTTTGTAAGTCCTATGAAACATATTTTGCTGGTAATAGAAACCTAGAAGCAAACTTGGGTTTACTATATCGTATTATCTCTAAATAGCATCATCATCTTAGAAGTCTAACGCTTTTGATTGGAAATTGCCTCTTACTGAAATTACAAGGAATGCCCAAGTCTGTTTTACAAGTAAGTGCAACCGGTTTAATTCGGAAGGAAGTTGCAGAATTCTTCTAATCCTTCAACCCCCACAACATTCAAAAAATCTGAAGGCAGATCATCCACACTATGAAGATAGCAGAAGATCACTTTGTACAAGGAAACAATTTCTGGAGACCATTTTTGATGGGTTTTTTACACTTAGAAGGATAAAATAACTAGGTTTTGATAATTAGTGAAGTATTAAATTCACCCTTAAATCCACAGTGCATATGCTGATAAGCCAGCTGTAGAAACAGCTAGAGAGTGCAGGGAAACAAACATCTTAAAAGCCCAGGAGTGATGTGAAAAGCTAGTAACCAGCTGAGTAATTCTGCTGCATGTTAGAACTGGAACTACCTTCAGGTAAACTGTGTTGCGATTTTGTTTAAGCTTTTTGCACCTCCAATTTTGGGCAGCCCAAAGGAAGGAATGAGCTGAATGCCTATGGGAGGAAGCCACAGAATGAAGCCCGCAGCATTTTAGCTTTGAAGAACCTCTAAGTGCCTTTATCTGTGCTGTCTGTCGCATTAACATCCTTTGGATGGGGGAGGGGAGGGAAGTGTGCCATCTCAGGAACATCCTGCACCAGAGAGGGAAAAGATGAATGAATTTTGTAGGGAGAAAAAGGAGCAATATGTTTTGTAGTTGCTTGTGGACAACATCTGAGTTTCACTTGTGTGATTTGTGTATCGTCAGGCAGTTTATTTGGATGAAGAGACTCAGGGGAAGAGTTCATGAAATGTTCCTGCAGTCCCAGCAATAATATAAATCTGTGATTTAAATGTTTGAAGAAAAATCATGTGCAAGATAACAAATACAGGTTTCTCCCAGGTTATCCTAAGCAATTACTCTCCATTAAGCTCAAAGGAGCTGAAATCCCACCAAGCAG
>JBCJKH010041999.1:0-15155 GCA_039877255.1 Loriculus beryllinus | reverse complement strand
GGTGGAGTGGATAAGGGGCTTCCCAGGTGACCTAATGCACAGAGCACTGTGGGGTACGAGATACACAAGAGTAGAATCTTCTTTCATTGTATAAGCAGTATTCTAGAATTGCATGTTCTTTGATACTTCAATTCCTGACACTGTAAAATGCCTTCAAATCGGTTGCCTTTGGTGCTGGTATGATCTTTCGTCCTTGTTCTGGGAACTGTCATATCCAATAAGCAACCTGATTAATCAGTGCGTGTTGGGACATACTGGTTCAAATAGGCAGAGTGATACAGGCAGGTACCTGGGCCCCTTTAATCACTTTGAGCATAGTTTTCTTTTCAGCAATTGCCATCTCACTGCAGCAAAGTACATAATCAACTCTTGGTGGTAACACTTCTTACTTGTTTTCCTTTTATTTCTTTTTTCTTTTTAATGCAGTTAGCATGAGGTTTTCCCTTTTCCAGTGTCTCAGTCCTTGTGGTTGTATTCTTGCCTTTGAGTGAATTCAGACTGCTGTTTTGCTGTAGCCAGAGAGCCACCTTTCTTAAGATATGTATGTTTGAATGTGAGTGCATTTTAAAAAGGAATTGAGTGTTGATGGAAATCTCAGTATGTGCAAACTTCTCTATGGAGGAACCTAAATATTTTATTATATTTAAAATATGAGGGTTTTTTTTTTGCTATAGAGTATCCAATTGTTTATCACAATAAACTTCTGGTACTGGGATCTGAAGAGTTCTGCAGGACTCTAGGAGGTCTCTTGGAGCTGAAAGGGATGGTGAGGTCATGCTGCCGTCTCTGAGTACCAGGTAAAACCCTGTTGTTACAGAAAAGAAATAATTTTAAACAGTTTTTAAACAGAAACAATTAGTGATCAAACTTAGGAAGATACTGTTTCCTTACAAATTTTATACAAAGCACGTAACAGCAGTAATAGATGATAAAGGACAAGATAATAAAATCATACATTAAAATAAAACCAAGTATTTAAATAATTAGACATAAGTGAGTCATAAACATCTCTTGTTATAATGTGAGGTGTCCATTGTTTTTGTTACAAGAAGCTGTAGTATTGTTCCAGTTTCTTTAAAATCAGATAATCTTTGCTTTTGCACTGCCAAGTGTTATATTCTTATGCTAATTGCTCTCTTATTAAGTTCAGTTATGCTGATGCTATGGATGTGTGTCAGTTTTGTTGACTAGGATCAAAAGCAAGGAAGCCTTTAATGCTCAGTTGAAGGGGTTTCCCCATCTTCTAAAATCCAGCATGACTGTTGCACTATGCAGATATGGTCTCCATTTGTATCTAGTAGGATTATTTACACTTTGAAAAGAAAATATTACAAAAAAAAAAAAAAGTGCAGTTGTCTCCTGATTTTCCTATGTGTTCTTCTCTGTTGGTTCTGGAACTACTGAACTGGAACTACTACTAGCAATTAACAGTTTTATTTTTGCTAGTATTGCAGCTGTCTAGTTCTTCTGAACTTGCTATTTATCAAAGAGATAGGAAAGTTTGCATGAGGCATTGTAATAACAGGTGTGAAAGCGCTGTTCTGAGCATGCAGGGATTCAGAATGCTTTGAACATCATTTGCTCAGTCTTTTTTTCACAGTTTATTTTTCCCAGTTTGCCTGTGACAGCAATTGCAGGGGGAGGCCTGTACATGCAAATAACCGTGTTATTGTCCCCACAGAACTGCTCCCTCCCTCCTGGTTGAATGGGAGAGACAATCAGAAGATAAAAGTGAGAAAACTCTTGGATTGAGACAAAGGCAGCTTAAATAGGTAAAGCAAAAGCCACACACACAAGGGCAGGAAGGTGTTCAGCTATTGCCAGTCATGCATCATAGTGACCTGGGAAGACAGATACCATCACTCAGAACATCTCCCCTTCCTTCTTCTTCCCTCAGCTTCACATGCTGAGCATGACACCACACGGCATGGAATATCCCTTGGGTCAGTTGGGGTCAGCTGTCCTGTCTGCATCACCTTCTACCTGCTGTTGCACCCCAACTTCCTCACTGGTAGGATGAGGAGCAGAAGAGGCCTTGACTTTGTGTAAGAGCTGCTCAGTGATGACTAAAACATCCCAGTGTTATCAACACTGTTCCAGCGCAAATCCAAAAACCAGCCTATTACCAACTACTGGGAAGAAAATTAACACTCCCAGCCAAAACCAGCACAGTTATTCACCACGCGAATTGCTTGACTTAGAGGGACTTGCTGGTTTTAGACTTTATCAGTACTTTTTCAGTGGGGAGTAAAGAGCGAAGGATTACTAAACTGGCAGTTTAACACATGGCGAAATTCTTCTTTTAGAAGGGACACGAGTGCATTGCTGATGCGTGTTGCTGGGAAATGTTAGTAACATCATACATTACCATAGTTGCACACACGCGCATAAAGGTGCACGCACAGAGTACCAATGTGGTACGTATGGTACCAAATGTTCTGTGTCTACTCCTCAGAATGTCCCAAATCTCTGGCTTGGGTTTCTGATACCAGAGATTGGAGTTTTTAATGTGCTGCGTGGAAGGCAGGGGGGCTGTACTGATAGGAAGTGTGTGTGGTTGTATTTCAGGCTTACTCTAGATAATGTGGCTTTTGGAGGAAAGTTGTAGAGTACTTTTGTCTCCTTGGCTGCTTCCAGCCATTTTTTCTGTAATTAGCAGTAGTACCCGTAATACAGATAAAAATCAAGTCTCTCATCATTTAATAGTAATGCAGGTACCAGTGCCTTCTTTCCCATCAGCACTATTATCTGGGCTTGAATAGCAAATTCATTTTACAGTGGTGACCACAGAGTTTGAATTCTGATGATTTTGTCAGTCTGTCCTGAACTTTGGTGCAATTGATCTCTGACTGACATTGCGTGCCTGACATTGTGGTGTGCTGGGGTTTTGTTGTGAGGTTTTTGTTATTGCTGTGTTTGGTGGGCTTTGTGTTGTTGCATAAAATAGTAATAGGGCATGAATAATATCAGCATTGCTTTATAAACGTCTTTGAACAGATGCAATTCTTAGTGAATATATCTAAAAGTCAATATAATGCTTTTCTGTATTAAAGCTTTGCAAGCAAGCAAAATAAAGGAAAATAAGGAAGTTTCCTGTGGCGTTAAAAGTAACAGCCATATTTTTCTTTCCATATTTGCACTGTTAGAAAGTAGTAGACTAAAATGTGAATCCAAATTTCTAAGGTAAGTATATTCTACTGAACAGTACATTTTACAATAATAAAAATGTTTTACCTGCTGAAGTGTAAAATATTTTGTCACTGATTGTACAAGAAACAGAAAGATTGGACACTTAATTTGTAATTGAAAATTTTATTTATTTATTAACTTTTCTCAAGTGAGAATATTCTCAAGTGAAACTCCGTTTCATAGGAGTTGTTTATATTCCAATACAAATTGGAATGAAAAAATTATTATTGTTGTCCTTGGAATAGTTTTGTTACAAATTTTCATGGTATATGATCATACTGTTCACAAGAAAATTATAATACATGCAGGTAAGGTAAAAATTGAGAGCAAGTGAACCCAGGTGATGACCTCTTTCTTTCTACTGATTTCTGACTTTCGTTTGCCAGAATCAGACTATTCAGCACCTGCAGTTCTTTGTGCTTTGCTGTGAAAGTGTTAACTTTGCCTATATAGGAATGCTCTTTTAGTTGCGTAAGTGGATGTACCTTTATCAGCTGAGGTAAATTTTAGGCAATGATTTGGTTTCTTTATTTCTGTAAATGTGTTTAAATGAAGCACTGCACCTCTAATATTAGCAGATCTTAGTATTGTTGTCCTTAAAGCACATCTTCAGTCCATGTCTGTTTCACATTGCCGTAAGAAATCACTTTCTGCAATACATATTACTAACACCTCATACAGCCTTTGCTGTTCATTTTGCTATTTAAAATGCATATAGTTTGTTCCCAAGTTTCATCTTCTTGGAAAATCTCTAAAGTAAGTCTGAAGAGTTACATACCTTCTCTCATTTAAATCAATAGGAAAGGACGCTGATCATAACAAGGACGAACAACACTCTTGGTGTCTTTTAATCTTCTATCTTGTGGGCTACTCTTGTTACTTCCTGTGTTAGTTTTGCCAGTACGCATGAGAGCAGTTTATGGTGGAGCTTGAACCATTGAGGATCACTGTGCTTACAGTCCTCTGACTTGCTAAGGGAAAAGCTGGTCTGATTTTTCTTTTTCTTTTCATTAATGTCTCAGGCCTGGTACTTGTGCAGTGACTGTGGTCGTAGTATCTGAGAATGGGGGAAACTGGTGATACCATAATCAAAGACTGCCTTTGGGGATCTCCAAAGGATGTACTTTTTCTCTCACTCCACTGAAACGCTGGCTGTGGATTTTAAGAATTTGGAATGACATTTTAAAGAGTAGGAAGATTTTAGCATAATAGCACATTCCTTTTTTTTTTTTTTTTTTTTTTCATTTTAAGAATTTGCTCTGCTAATGTTTAATATATAAAAAGTGTAAATAATTTAATAAAAACTGTCTCAAATGAGGAATTGAAAGGGAATTCTAAATGCATGTTATAATGCAGTACTCTTGCAGCTTGACACTTCTGGTATGGGAGGTCTTTCCTGGCACAGTGCTGAAAAGAGTAACAAGTATCCCATGTTAGGACTGTGGAAGTGTGCACGCTTACGAAAGATGGGCAGACTGGTGACAGGAGAAGCATGACTGGTGTCACGAGATGACTCGTGTTTCTTATGATAGCTAAACATGTGAACTGGATGGTGTTTACTATGGAGTATATGAGTAGTTGGATTCTTCTGAAATTGCTTATGAATTACTTGCTCTTGTGCTGATGCTGTGCGTGGTACCTAAACGCTTACAGCTCTGTGATTATGCCTCTGTGTGTTCGTGGCAGTCAGCTGTGTTCCCTGGTGAGCTCTTGGGAAACTATGAGTGAACACTTAATTTTACACTGCACTGTACTGTTTGTTTTGCTTAAGAGACTGGTGTATACTGTCTTTTTCCTTTGAGTGGAGAGCTATGGGAACCATTGCTTTATGGCTGAGATATAAAAATGCCAGCCAGGCAAACTGGTACTGCTTATCCTTCTTCTTGTCAGAACCACATACTGATCTAATTTTCTCATGGGCTGTAAGGTTTTTAGTTAAACTTTTGTAAAGAAGACAGCTCTGTATTTTTTCATGTTTAAAAACTACTGCCACTTCTTCTAGTATGTCTGGCCTAAGAAATACAGATGCTGGTTAGTGCATAGAGTAAAATACACAAGTGCATACAATAGAAATAGACACAGATAATGAAATAGAAAGGTGAATTTGGTGTTTGCATTTATCCTTTCACATCTAGGAAATGTATATAGCTAATGAACTGAGTAAAAGAATTTGCCTTGCAACTGACAGTTGATTTGGAAATGGAAAAATTTAAGGAAGGTATTTTGCTTTCCACTAATCACAGCCTGGCAGTTGTTCATATTTAAGGATTTGTATAATTGTTTTTAATACTAAATTTATGTCTCAGTATGTATGTGCAATGCATCTGAGTTGCTGACACCATGATCTACAATTTTTAATTCCTTCTGTTTTGCATTTAAATTATCAACCATAACTTTGTATTACAGCACACGAGGGAGGAAATGTTAAGCTGTGATTCCAATAGCGAACATTAAATGAATATGTCACATGCTTTTCAAATAATAAATTTAGAAGTGTGTGAAGATTTACAGACTATTCCATATTCACAGTGATGCCAGTTTAGCCCTTGATTTGGAGTAATCTCCAGGAACACGCCAACAAAGTTTAAGTTGACAAGCAGGTATTTATTGTGGTGCCCGGAGACATGGGGGATAGCTCCTCCTACTGTGTCCCTCCTGAGCATCAACCAGGCTGTGATTATATCGTCCTTAAACATACTTATTAATTAGATTACATGCATATTCATTGAGTAAACTTATACATTACATCATAAAACATTGTACCACGCCTTCATCACTTCATTTTAGGATCATTGTCATGTCAGTAACCACCAGGCGGGTTCTGGATTCTTGCACAATGCTTACCTTACCCATTTCCTTATCCCCGTAGTTGCTAACAAAGCCTAATGTCTTTGAAGTTATTAATTTACAACCTCATTCTTCAATCAACCCCATTCTTCAAGCTGCTTTGCAAGCCACATGCATTAACTATGATTTGTGACTTCCACTTGCTGTAGTTTTGAAAGGTGTTCAGTCTTCTGGACTATAACCTGGTTATCAAAATACCTATGTAGACTGTGTGGAATGATAAGAGATAATGCATCTTCTCTAGTATATTTAGGTACCACTTTCAATATGTGGTTTGCTAGATGATTGGTGTGTTATCTTTACACGTATCCTTTTGCTATGGTGCTAATACAAATAAAATCTGTTCTTTTAATTTGCTAACCATTACTGTGAAACAATAGGTACTATTATGAGCCTTGCCTGAGTGGCAGATGTTGTTAAATCTTTGGATGGTAAATTGGAAATACTAGTCTTTTGTTGGCAAGAAAATTAGGGAAATATTTATTTGAATGTAAATTGTCTGCCCTATCACTGAGCATTTTTATACAAATTAGGCAAAAATAATTTCCTGTGATACTTTTGAAATCAAATATGGAAGTGAATAATGTTTGTGAAGACTGTTTAGCTACAGAATGTCATGCACACCAACATTTGGAAGTATAGAATACTGCTTTAATTTGTCATATTCATGTATGGATAATGTTAATTTGTTATATGGCCCAATTAGATAAGAAGAAAATGTTGAGGGCATTAAATCCTAATCGTTAGAGAAATGCATTTATAGAATGCCAGCAGATGTCAGTATGTTCTTGTCAGATAGCCCTTTTGTTTTTAAACAATAACCTTCTTTCAATTAAATCATGTGAGAGGAAGTAGCAAGGGTTGTAACACTCTCAATGCAGGTCTGTTTAATTCAAATATGTTACTGAAGAAGGTTTTTCTTTTCTTTCTGTTTTCTAGACCTGGACTATCACAATGTCTGTGCATACACTAGCTTTCACTGTATATAACTGCTCATCAGCCTGCTTAAAGAACAGTTTAAAATCCTTTGCTGAATGGGGATATATTGCTGATAGTTTGGCACCTTCATTTCTAATAGAACTTTTTTTTCTCTGTAGAACATTTTGTGTATATATTCCCTTCATATATTCTGAGGCATTTGGAAAACGCTGGCACACTTCTTTCTGTTTGCATAGCTAGTGAGTGTGTTTGAACTCTGATGTGTTTAATCAAATCTGTCTCTGTAACTGGGAGATTATTTTGTCACTGTTTATATGTGGTAATCAAAAACAGATGAGCTGTTTCTTGTCTTCCGTTTATTTCAAAAATCAATACCATTGTGATACTGTGGAGAGGAGTTTCCCTTCTCTGAAAGTGCAAAATGATGCCATGTAGTGAGAAAGGATATAGAATTCATAATCTAGAGTACTCACCATGTTAAGCTGATGTCAGTTTTTAAAAGAATGACTTAAACATCATGGAAAGTTGCTAGGTCGCATTTTTAGGGCGGTGGTCAGGTGGTGCTTTACTAAGGTACGGGTGAACAGATGGGAACCTGTAGTCCTCATGAAGTTTGCAGCCTACTGGCAAGTAATCCAGAGTGAGTCTGTGTCTGAGATTGTGACATGATTAGCATAGAGGTAGTATTAAAGCTCCATTGAAGTTTTTGGTTTTTTCTCTTTGTGTTTGTCAGTATTGTCTTTTTAAGGAGGGATATTCTGCACCTTAAGGAAGATACCTCTATTTTTCCTAAAATGTAACTTAAATACTTCAGTCTCTGTTTGGACCTCTGTTCGTTTTATCCAGCACTACCACCACCAGAACAGTAAACACCATGATTTTCAGTGTTGGTTGCCTGAAGCACATGGTGCCTCAGTGCAGTAGGTGCTGGAAGAAGTGGTAAGAATCCTTTCAGAAAATGAAAGGACATTTGCTTAAGCTTCTGTTAGTGAGCTAATATATTTACATTGCATTTTGGCCTAGAGTGGTTTGTTGGTTTTTTTTGTAAATTCACAGTCATAAAATACTTCAGCTGTCACTTGAGGCTTTTTAGTTACATTTCCAAGCATAAATTTATTTAAAGTTTTCTCTTTCTTCAGCCCTCGTTTAACACAAAAAGAGTTTGTTTTACATGCAAGACCTATTTATGGTGACTGATTGCTTGCTTCTTCTCATCTCAGACTGTTTGTAGGATTTTCAGATCATGCAGCAGAGAATAAAGGCAGGCAGATAAGAAATATGTTTACCTCTGGAGTAAAAAAACCCAAACCCATAAAGTATTACTGAGGTTGTAGCTCTGGAAATATGATAATTTTATTTTTGAAGGGTGGTTGAAATGCATTTGCCCTTAATACTTCTTCTAGAGATGCTGATAAACACCCCAAATCCTGTTAAATATCGTGCTTAAATTAGTTCTAAGCAATTTTTTGCACGATACACTGATGTATTTTAATTCAGGGTTTGGCTTGCTTGCCTGGAGCTGAATGGAAAAAGTTAGAAAATTATAGTTCTCTTTTCATTTTAGTGTAGGGATAAAAGAAAACAAAAAAGAAAAAAAGAAAAATGTAGATGTTTGAGAGTCTGCTTGTGTAATGTTTGAAAATTTATCCTCTCTCTTTGTAGTGAAAATAAAAGGCAAAAATTATTTTTCTACCACTGTAAGAAGAAAAATAAGTAGTATCATTTATTGTTTTGACATATTTTCTTCCATGGCAATGTAAGCACTTTCTGATAGTTGAGTCTTACTAATTTTCTCCTGAGAATGCATTTTGAAAAGCTGCAATATATATATGTAATTAATTTCCTTGTGTAGCTGGCAGTGCTATTACACCTTGGATTCATGAAACTCAGGTTCTTAGCAAAAATAGGTGGAATCTCCATCATGCTGTACCATAATTAACAACAGTTCTAAAAAACTGTATTTCACTGAAATTCATGGTCAACCCAAAAGACTTACCACAGCTTCTGTTTTATTGCATTTTAATTTATGAAGATTCAGGCTTTACAATGGTTAAATGAAGGGAGCTGGTTTTCTTGTGATAATACAGACATACGGATTAGAATACCAAATGTGAGCATTTACATCTGGCTTTCAAAGCTTGCTCATTCAATCTGTATGTTGACATATGTAAGTTGAGAGCAGATGAACAACTTGGTTGTTCATTTTGTCCATGTACTTCATACGTAAATGTCTGAAAATGTGATCTTGCTGTCAAGATAGAGAAGAAATAATACAGTGAATATTGACATTAATTTTGATTCCTCAAAACTAATTATTTTAAATAAATCTAAACTCTAAAATGAACTTTGGAACATTTGAAGCTTGTTAGAAGTGTATACAAGTCTAGATGGGTTGGTCAACTATAGCACAAAAATAAATAAAATTTAAATTTTCTGCAGTATGTGATAGCTCTAATGACATCAACTTTGTTAATTTTGTCTTTGATACCTTCATAAAAGCCTATAAAACTATGAAGAAAGAGATTTTTTGTGATATTTTCCAAACGTTGAAAAAACCTAAGGGTTCTGGCTGACATGTGCCCTCCAATACATTTAAGTGGTCGTGTTTTATTTTAAATTGCAATTTGTTTGGGTTTTTTTTTTCCAGCTCATTCCCAAAACATTTCTAGAAATAGATGTTTAAGTAGACTATTTATTGAAACAAATGCAGAGATAGGGTTTACCCATGTACATGGATCTCTGTATACTGCAATGTAATAAATACATCCAGTTTGGGAGCTGAAAGAAGACATCAAAACCATGAGTCTCTTGACATAAGTATAGAGAGTAACAGGGGAAGTAAGTATCATTAGTAATATAAGTGCTTCATATTACTGATAAAAGTAGAGATCTGGAGCTAGTCCTTTTGTTTCCTACCAACATAAGGAACATGCACCAACTCTGCTGTTTCTCTGGTAGTAGCTGTTGCAGAGAGACCGGTCAGCAATATGATTGTGATTATTTAGAGAAGTACAGCTGTCTAAACCACAATTATAACTTTCACCCTATTCCTCAACAACACTGCCGATGATTTTTAGCACCAACCAAACCAGTTTTATGGCACTTAGAGTGACTGGCTGGTGGCTTAAAGGTGTCACCATCTGTGGTGGTTTGACTGTGGCTAGTGGCCAGGTGCCCAAAAAGGTTGAGATAAAGACTGGGAGATAATTCACCCATGTGCTCATGAGCAAAATGGAGTCAACTTATTTAATTTGTTTTCAATTAAAGTAGAGTTGGATGATGAGAAAGAAAATAAAACACTGCTTCTTCCTCCTCACCTCCCCTTTCTTCCAAGAATTAACTTCACTCCTGCACCTCCTTTGTGAATGGTGCGGAGAGATGGAGCGTGAGAGCTGTGCTCAGCCAGTAGCATCTCCTCTCTGCCACTCCTTCCTCCTCACCTTCTCTCTCTGCTTCAGCACAGGTTGCCGGGAATCTCTGCCCCCTCCTGGTGTCGGTCAGGTTCTCACACGTTCTCCTCAGCTGTGGGCATTTTGTGCTTCCATCAGCGGGTTCTCCAGGAGCTCCCCCAGCCCGGCTAACGGGCTCAGTTGGGGACTGGGCCAGGGCGGCCGGAACCGGCTGGAACTGGGAGGGAGCAGCCAGCCTTCCTCTCACACAGACCCACCGCAGCGCCTGGCTCTGACACTGGCTCCACCGTATCCCAGTAAGACCCATGTTTTTGTTAGGTGACCTGCTGTGACTGTTCTTGTCTACTAATAATGGCGGAAAGAAGGTATTGAGCTTTAGGGCACTGGTAGCAATGGAGGAATTGGCCTCAGGCTACATGGGCAGAGACATGGGGGCTGCTTGACTTGGGTACTTCTGCCTCTAGAGGTGTTGGAACAAGTGCAGAGGAGGCCACGAGGAAGCTCAGGGGACTGGAACATCTTCTGTATGAAGACAGGCTGAGAAAGTTGAGGCTCTTCAGCCTGGAGAAGAGAAGGCTGTGTGGAGACCTCATAGCAGCCTTCCAGTATCTGAAGGGGGCCTATAGGGATGCTGGGGCTGGACTCTTCACTAGGGACTGTAGTGACAGGACAAGGGGTAATGGGTTAAAACTGAGACAGGGAAGGTTTAGGTTGGATATAAGGAGGAAGTTCTTTACTGTTAGGGTGGTGAGACACTGGAATAGGTTTGGAACTGGCACTGCTGAAAGGAGTTGTGAATGTTCCATCCCTGGCAGTGTTCCAGGCCAGGTTGTACAGAGCCTTGGGTAATGTGGTCTAGGGTGGGGAATCCCTACCCATGGCAGTGGGGGTGGAACTGGATGATCTTAATGTCCTTTCCAACCTTAACTAGTCTATGTTTCTGTGTGTCTTTGGGATAGTAGATTTGGGATAGTCCTCTGGTCAGGAATTACTGTTCATGGTTCATAAAAGATATGGAGCAGATGGCTCTTTAATTCAGGTACCTGTAAGTTGTGTTTGAAGTGCCAAATGGTTTGGAAGAAACATTGCTGTTAGAGTTCCCATAGTTGTGGCCAGAACTGTTTGCTGCCTCCTAGAATGCAAATTCACATTTTTCGTTTTCCTCCTGCTCCCATTTCTAACCATTTAAAGATAACGTATTTCTTCTCCTATTGTTGAGTTACATTTGGACATGCAGATGGAATGGAGGCTGCAACAGGAGATGTTGAAATGTTTAATTTTGTTTTTAAGCTAAGGGCAAACTTCTATTGAGGACACTCTGCTAACGAGAAAGAGAGTGTAGGAAAAAATAATACCTTTTTTTCCATCTGGGGATCATTTATGTACTGTGTTATGCTGAAAAACCTCTGCTCAGCCATGCTTTGTGTTCTTCAGTAGAATGAACAGGTCTGAGGTGTGTCCAGTCTAGCTGCAAATGAGGCACTGTTTTTAATGTGGGATTTAATTTTAAATAGCTGAACACCTGGAGGGTTGTCTGTAAGCATCGACAGCTTAAAAGAAAAATGGGCAGTACAATTTGCATATAGTTTTCTCCTATTCAAAGTATTGTAGTGGGAGATAGAGGTATTTCTCATATAGCTGTTGGCAAATCATTATTTTTCAGGGTTTAGGTAGCGTTGTTGAGTGTTTTATAAGCTTTTTGCATCTGGCTCTTCACTGTCTTCAGTAAATTTCTCTTGTTAACTTAATTTTTGATGTTGAGTCCTCATTTAAAGAAAAAGGTGGGGAGGAGTGAGGGAAGAAGTCTTTATTTCCCAGATAAGAAAAATGTTGTAAGGCTAACGTATACAGGATGGTAACTGTCTATGGAGAGATTCTCTTTAAGAGAAAAACAGGTTTAAGCTTGGGTCTATGGAGCTCTGATGGAATGGGTGCTGCAAGGACAGTGATTTTGTCTAGCAAGTTAGAAACAAGTCTTCTGGAGCTGAGTCTCCAAGATGAATGTTTATTTATCTCAGAAAAGTGCAGGCAACAAACCTATTGCAGTACACTGAAGTAATTCTTTGTGGACTTCATACAGGGTACCTTGTTTGAAGGATTGGCTATCTCTGGTTCAGCGGATTGGAGGTTGATTGGATCAATAACAGAATATGCACAGTTGCCCAAATGTAAAGATGCTACATCCTGAGATGGACCTATTTTACCCAAGTTGTTAGGCATGTTCTGTTTATATAAATATATATATATGTATAAAATATATAAATACATAAAAATACATATTATTTTTTTAGCTGCTATTGGTATTATAATGATTTACTCTTTAATAGGAGTGAAAGCAGGGCGAGAGAGGAAAGACTTGAATATTTTAGTAACATAATTCTGATCTGTTGGATAGAAGTTATGGAGAAGATTATATGGCTCTTTTCTTTAGAATATGTCTTATCAGGGTTGTGAATGCTCCAAAAATTGCAAGAAATGCATTATTTTGTGACATATATAAGGAGACTGTTAAAACATATACTAACTTGCTTAATTAAAACAAGTTAATTGTGCAGTTATGTGGACGTCAGTACTGCAGTTTTGGGGCTGCATTCCTTTCCTATGGTGAAAAGCAGAAGAATGATCTTATTCTGTTGTTTCATCTGTAGATGATATTTACCTGCTTTTACAAATTATTAGGTAAGGCAGGACAAAGTAGTGGTTTTACATTTGGCTCTAGCAGGATACGGAGTTGTTACTATTTTTTCTGACGGCCACTTCTGTGAGGGTTCAGTTTTGCATAAGCTTCCCTGGGACTCGGTTTAGCCAGCAAGCAGCCACTGCAGTGAAATTCATGTGGGGGATGTGTGGTCTGACTTATGGTGAGGGGAGAATTGAGGTCCATTATGTAAAGCGTTGAAAATAAGCCAACTGACCTAGAACTATATTGGTGAAAAAGCAGTGTTTTGCTTTGCTGAGCAGATAGGTTGCTAAACTGGGAACAAGCCAGAGTGTGGTTAGGGTCTGGCAGGAAGGGGTAGTCTGGTTTGCATGGTGCTCTGGATGTCAGATTTGCATTTAGTGAGCTGTAGACGGTAGTGTGAGCACCCTATGGGGTAAGTTGGATATTCAAAATACCTGCTTCTTACCTTTGAGAGCAACCTCTGGGATCAGAAACATTTCTTCATGGTTTTGAAGCAAAAAATAGACAAAAATATCTTTAGGGGACAGTTAAAAGACTGTTAAAGTAATTTTAAATTTTGCAATAAACTCTTTGGGATCTGGATTTTTGGCTTCTAAAAGAGTTAGGTTTGTGTTATGCTGTGTGAGTTATAGTCTGACAGACTGAATATAAGCCTAAATTTGAATCATCAGTTTTCTTCCCTATGGTATTGCTGTTCATTTAGTACTGTTCTCATGGTGACTTTCAGATGGAAGTAAAGTAATTTTGTTTCACCTGTTCTTAGTTGAAGTTTCCCTGGAAAGTTTCATTAATATACTATCATGGTTTAAAAATAGAAACTCAAGAGAATTATTCCAACTCAAGTAATATAATCTATCAAAAAGCTTTTCATTTTATCTTATAATTATTCCAAAGCATTTCAAACCATCCACTTCTCCATTGTAAGTTCTACAGCATTTTTTATCCAAAATCAGAAATTTTGCATCTGTGTGTAGATTACATGCAGTGCTCCTGTTATCCTTGTTTTTTCTCTCCTGTGGAATGACATCCCCACCCCTCCGACATTTAGTAAACTCTTTAATGAGTTTTGTTGCTCGCTCTGTGTGTAGCAGTGAAGAGCAGAGTGAAGTAGCTGGAATATCTGCACTGCTCTGTGGATTGCAGAGCATGACATTGGTGATTTCTCACTCCTAGTAACTAGTGATGGGATGCTTTTCAAGCCAGAATTCTGTTCAAATTATATTCAGGAAAAAATCATCTTTCTTTCCTTTTCTTCCCCAAAAGAAAAATACATATTCTTGACAGCATATTGTCAGCTGGGCAGCTGTCTCTGTGGAAACAGTACCAGAAGTTGTTCTTCGATGTTTAGCTATTGAATATTTATAGTAAATCCACCTAAACATTTGTTATGTTTTAAACACAAAATAAATAAATAAGCATTTATTTACTGCTGTGTTAATTTAGTGACATGTTGTCAGCTTCTTTGGAAACTGGATTTCAAAGAGTTCTCAGTCAGCTGGCTAACAGAATGGAAACTCAGCTTTGAAAACAGAATTTGCCTGCTGCCTTACTGGTTTACAAATGTCTGCTGTTTATTTTGGTCACCAAATTATTAGTTTTCCCTGGGCATGATTTTTGCTTGCTGATGGTTTTGTATGTTTAGGTTTGTTGGTTTTTTTTTTTTAGGGGTTGGGGGGAAGAGGTGTGTGTTTACATACAGTGTAGCTCAAAATGAACTGGAGAATGGTGTAGGTTGGGACCTCTGGAGGTCGTCTGGTTCAACTCCGTTGCCCAAGCAGGACCATCTAGAGCTAGTTGCTCTGGACTCTGTCCAGATGGTTTTTCGGTATCTCCAAGTTTGGAGACTTCACGATCTGGGCAACCTGTGCCAGTGCTCAGTCACCCTCACAGTGAGAAAGTGTTTCCTGATGTTCAGAGGGAACCTTCTGTATTTCAGTTTGTGTGCATCTGCTCAGGTCCTGATGTTCCTTCCCTGGAGCATCACATTACCAATCAGCCCCTCCCTGTTGGTGAGCACGAGGTCAAGCATGGCACCTCTCCTTGTTGGCTCTTCTGTTACTTGCAGAAGGAAGTTGTCTTCCACACAG